>JAZFAU010000471.1:0-130644 GCA_037178615.1 Dione vanillae | reverse complement strand
GGCCATTTCATTGAATACTTTTTAACGATTTAAAGAATGATCTGTCCAACGGTTGTAGGCGGTGGGTCGTGTGAGCAGGAAAAGACAACATTATTATGCCATATTCGCGAGCCATTAGTATTGCTTCTAGATTTTTGGTATGTGTACTATGACCATCTAGTAAAAGCAACATTTGTTTTTGGTCAGTTTTTTGTAGCCTTGTGCATTTAATAAAATGCTGAAGCCATTGAACGAAGAGTTCTGACGTTATCCACCCGTTCTTTGAGCAACCAAATTCTGTATTTGGCGGAGCTCCTGATTTTAATGCGTCGTTCAGCCTACTGCGCTTAAATATTAACATCGGTGGGATGAATTCACCTGCTGCATTCATTGCGCATATGCAAGTTGTGGTCAGACCCCTTTCTCCACTTGTCGTTGCGCCTACTTGGTGTTTTCCTATTTGAGCAATAAATTTGGAAGGTTTGTGAACGGTGGAAATTGCAGTTTCGTCCATATTATATATGTATATATATATATATATATATATATATATATATATATATATATATATATATATATATATATATATATATATATATATATATATATATATATATATATATATATATATATATATAATATATATATATATATATATATATATATATATATATATATATATATATATTATATATAATATATATATATATATATATATATATATATATATATATATATATATATATATATATATATATATATATATATATATATATATATATATATATATATATATATATATATATATATATATATATATATATATATATATATATATATATATATATATATATATATTTTTTTTTTTTATTTCAAAATAGTTAGCTCTACAGACACTTGGTCCGTACCCTTTTTTAACTTACACTATATGTTCCTTATTACAAATATTGATTATATTAATACATAGAATTACTATTATCATAATGAACATCTATATAATCCTTTACATTTTTTTTATATTTAATATTATTTAGAACTAAGGCTATGGCTGATAAGCGAATTACACAAGTTTATATGTTTTATCCTTGGTTAAATAAAATTAAATTTTATAATAAATTAAAGTCACTTGATAGTGTTACACAATAATTACAAAAAAAAATTATTATATATTTGATGTGCAGCAAATTTGTATTTATCTATAATTTCTTCGTATTTATCAAAAAACTCATTGACACGCTCTTTATTAAACCCTTTACTTCTGGCCATTGATGTTGGTTCTGGAACACGCAAGGACAAATTAGGATGTTCTTTCATAAATCTATAATACCACTTTTTGCCCGCTATTTTCTTCTCTTTATTAAACCGATGACGTAGATGAAATTTTTCAGCAAGCTCGAAAGCAAGTTTCCGGAATTCCGTGGTAGTTTAATCCGAAGAAACAAGATTCTTCAAATGCTGTGCTAATACTTCTTCCATATCTGGTGGTATATCATTAGGTCTTCCCATATTTTTACTTTTATTCGAGCCTTTCAAATGTCGACCCAGTGTAGGTTTTGGTATATTATATCTTCTACAGGCTTCATTAAACCCAATTTCTCCATTCCGATGTTTCTGTAAAGCTTCGATCATATCCTCCTGCTTCCAAGTATTATACTGTCGTTTCGCCATAATATTACCTGATATAAAATTAAAGTAAATTATTAACAATTTTCATATTACCTAACTCTTACCGGTACGAATAAGGAATTCGGCATAGGTACGACTTACGCAGCAAGGTACTCTAAGTTTAGAATTAAAATTCAAAAACATAACCTCAAAAGTTTGAATGTTTGGGTATGCTTAAATGATTGCCTGATATGTAATACAAATAGATGTTTACAAAGAAAAAATATAAAGATTACATTCTCGACATAAAAAGCTTATGAATAAACAACAAAAACTATACAATACTGTTGGAAAAACTTACTTTTAATTCCCGCTATTATAGTTTAAACCGCACCGAATTGGTGGTGATATTATGATCTTTCGCCGCCAGAAGTAAACAATTTTAACTTAGAAAATAAAAGTTATATTATGATAAAGTGTACTAAGAAGAAAAGTAGTTTCTGAGCTGCTCTGTGTATTTAATTATAAAATATTTTTTAAAAAAGTTTAAAATTTACAAAAAAGTGAAATAATATTGTGTGAATTAACATTATAAGTATTCAAATAAATATAAAAGTCAAAGGCTACGGGAAACTGGAACAAATAAAAGTGTAATAGCGAAGTGATAAAAACAACAGAAACAGTTCTTTTTTCTTATTTTCTATACTAATTAATTAGATGTACTAGTCGACAGCTTTATGACGGATCTTGAAAAGGTAGACCATCAACCTATAAGTAATGTCAAGAAAGCTTGGATTTACGACAATTTTCTAACATCACGTCTGAATTGGCCTTTCCTCGTATATGATTTTAATAAAACTCTCTTGGCAAAGTTAGATGCAAGCGTCATAAAGATGCTGAAGTTTTGGCTTGGGCTAGCGCATTCGGCGGACACCTCAACCTTATTTAGAGACAAAAATAATTTTGGGTTGAGATTAAAGAAACCATCGGAGCTCTATAAACATCTAAGAGTCGCCAAAACACATATTCTGGGAAAATCACGGGGATGAGATTGTTACCTCACTTCCAAGAGACAGAAGTGTCCCAGAGCTCGAGTCAAGACTTAAATTCCATAAGCAATTTATGATAGGAGCACAATTTAGTAAAGTAGGGTTAGGATCAAAGAGGAAAGTCCAAGACACAGACATAATAAAATCTTTTATTCGGCAAGACGAGAACGATAAGTATAAGGTGCACGCAATGGGCTTAGAAATGCAAAATGAGTGGCTAACTATAGGAGAATTCTGTATCCCTTTAGCTTTAAAATGGCGCACCCTAATTCACGACTGGTCTCCAGCACTGTTAAAATTCTACCTAAATGCGTTCCAAATGACTCTTCCAGATCAAAGTAATTTAGTGAGATGGGGTAAAGCTACCGATAAATCTTGCTACATCTGTAAAGAGGCAGTGGGGACAGCTAAACATATGCTGGTGGGGTGTAGGGTACTCTTGGATAGTGGTCATTACTCGCGGCGCCATGACAAGTACTGGAAATCATACGTGAAGCCGTTAGTATTTCAGTAGCAAGAGCACAGAGAAACATAACAACCAGCAAACGCTCAATAGAGTTTGTGAAAGAAGGTTCTCATAAAAAACCTATACAAAAGCCTTTCTCCATATTAGATCCAGCTCCTGATTGGACACTTGTGATGGACACGTATGAGAAACAGTATAAAATCCCTGAGGATATTTGTGTTTCGTCATCCAGACCGGATATTTTTTCTATATTCTCGAAGCCTAAACGCGTAGTACTGGTAGAACTTACAGTTCCGTGGGAAACAAATATCCCGAAAAGTAACCACCACCTTAAACTCAACAAGTATTTCGATCTTACAAACGAACTGACCAGGAATAGGTTTAGAGCTAGCTT
This sequence comes from Dione vanillae, assembly GCA_037178615.1. Lineage (NCBI taxonomy): Eukaryota > Metazoa > Arthropoda > Insecta > Lepidoptera > Nymphalidae > Dione > Dione vanillae. The sequence continues at coordinate 127,151 of JAZFAU010000471.1, read as the reverse complement.
ATATGCGGTTGAAGTAGGAGCGAGAGGTATAACAGCGAAATCTCTCTATAGTTTACTAAAAGATCTCGGCCTGTCTAGAACTATCATAAATCCATTTCTAGAACGCACTTCGAAGGCGGCTTTTGTAGAAACATTTAAAATTTGGTTAGATAGTGGGAGGGGCTCGGACAGTGAAGGTGTGCGTTAATGCATTTTAAAGGAGCCCCTTTAAACCTACACTTGGGTCGCAAGTCCCAAGCGCTGCTCGGAGCTCCTCTTCCTACAACACGATGAGCCCGGCACCCGCACGGTGAATCCATGGAACGCTAAGTTGTTTCTTCTCTAAAAAAAAAAACCAAGAATGTGATGCCTAAATTGGTAGGCCACTCAGCTTATGTTGAAAAATCATTGTACAATGAGTTTCAACGCTGGTATTCTGTGGCTGCCAGTCACTAAGCACGTCACGTCGTAGGTAGTGAGAAAATTAATAAAAAATAAAACGCCTTAGTCCTAATTCGGGCGTCGAACGTTAACAAACATCGCGTGACTTATTGGGATATACAAAAAATAACTTACAATTACTAAATTGTTAATTATTTAACCAGAATTGCAGTGTATAATAGCTAAGAGCAAATGGCTTAACAAGGAATATTATTGAAAACTAAAATAAATATACCTGTTTGTTCATATATGGCAACCCCGACTAGTTTGAAGTCTTGTGCGAACACCCCGCGCGAGCGGTCAACAGTAGTTGTCGAGAGGTAGTAAAAGGGGCACGTGAGACGGCCGACGCGAGCGCACGTCCTTCCTGAATCTAATATTAATTAGCGGTGTGATTTTCCCTCAGCCTTATTTGATTTCCCTTTTGTGTATTCCCTCTTGATATTGAACCTGACAAAGACAAACCTACAAAAGATAATAGTGCAAGTAACCCTAAGTGAAGAAGACTAATGTGAAACATTCCATGGCGGCCGTGAACAATCAGTGTTTGTGTTGTGAATTATGAAGATAAGGTACTGTACAATTTCTATTATCCTAAGACCGACTATAAGGTACATAATTAATAAATAACCTCCCCCTCAGCACGCTTCCACAATTGCGGCATCCTACCCTATTCAATATATATTTTTTGGTAGCAGAACGCAGTTCATTATATTCACTATATACTATATACATTTTCTGGTAGCAGAGCGTAGTTTCATTCCTCTGAGTCCCATTGATTATAGCGTGGTTTCATCCCTCTGAGTCCCCCTGATCAGAGCGTGGTTTAATCCCTCTGAGTCCCCCTGATTATAGCGTGGTTCAATCCCTCTGAGTCCCCCTGATTAGAGCGTGGTTTAATCCCTCTGAGTCCCCCTGATTATAGCGTAGTTTCATGCCCCTGAGTCCCTTTGATTACAGTGTTATTCTCCCGTTTTGGTATTTTGGCTCTTAATTTGGTACCTAACGCATAATTACAATATAATTTGATTTCCTAACCTTTTAAAACATGTTCGCATCGAGTTGTTTAAAAAAATAATGTTATATGGGATTTTTATACATATAATATTGAATATATAATTGTGTAGGGTGAATGTATAATGTGTAAAATATATAAATAAATATTGAATATAATTTTATATATTAAATATAAAATATAATAAATACACATAATATGGTTACATATATTTTATAGTATTACGCCTATACGTTATTATCTATCCCGTTTTAAATTATAATTGAAGTTAGTTAAAATATTTTAATATAATTTGAGGACCGTCGTGGCGCAGAGGCGCAACGTCTGCCTGTAACGCGACGGTTTCTGGGTTCGATCCCCAGTCGGGGAAGATGGATTTTACTATTTCCATTTTCTTCGCTCTGGCAAACTAGGCAAAGCGCGGCGTTGAGTTCCGCCACTCAACACGCAATGCCTCGAAAACGGCGGAAAGCGGGGACGAAGAAAGCAGGGACTAAGCAACGGAGTGTCTTAACACTAAGTTCCCAGGGTTCCTGCAGTTCCCTCTGCCTACCCTGTCTTGTGCGGGATAAAGCGTGAGGCTATAAAAAAAAAAAAAATAATAATAATTTCCTTAAAAAACTAACTTACTTTAAAATATTATCCCTACACTTTTATTGTTACCCTTTTTTTTTTATTTTTATTTAAATGAAGTTTAAGCCTTAATTGTAGTCATATTATATATCATATATTTTGTTGTATTGCATATAAGTAGATCGCTGACTCGACGCGTCCCTGACCGTAACTGGTTTCTTATCTCGCCCGTTGTTGTGGATTCATTGTTTATTACGAGTTTATTATTTTTTTAATATTTTAGTTGAGTTATTTGTTTACTTGATTTCTGATATCGCCCGTTGTTATTGGGTTCATTGTTTATTACGTGTTTATTATTTTTTTAATATTTTAGTTCAGTTATTGTTTACTTGATAATTTAAAATGGCTACTCATGATGAAACAGTAAAATGTTCCTTATATACGGAAAGCGCTGAATATAGAAAAAATATAGGTGTGGTACGCTTTGTTTCCGATTGGATTGCCGATACCTCGGAACTTCTTGGCACTTCTGAAATACCTAGATTATTAGTTAGGTTCAAGGATTTAGATTCTCATTGTAATTTATTTGTAAACGCGTCCTCAGTGCTCCTGGGTGGGTTAGACTCGGCTATCGATTACCAAGAAATTAGTTATGTAAAAAAAGAAGTGCGTTTAGTAAATAAGAAAATAGACGACCTCCGGGTGCGTCAGTTAGAGTTGCGCCCACCTGCTCCCGTAGTTGATCCTGTCATGGCCAGTACTCCCGTAAGAATGAGTAGTAGAAATATTACTGAGCGAACTCCTTATAATAAATTACCTGATTTACCTATCCCTAAGTTTGATGGACGTCCTGATTCCTAGATAAGTTTTATTGATCAGTTTGACAGTATAGTAGATTCCCAATGCCATTTAACCTCCACAATGAAATTGCAGTACTTAGTTGGATCCTTAGCAGATGAACCTAAGCGGTTGTTGCTATATTTAAAAATTGAAGAAGGCAACTATGAAGTTGCTCGTGAGTTGTTGAAACAGCGGTATCACAATACACGGGTTCTTGCTGATACCTACATAACCCAGATACTTACCCTGCCGGAGATTTCGAATAAATTTACAGGTTTGCGCGCGGCCTTTTTGAACCCCTTGTTAACTGCCTATCGCTGTTTAGAACGTTTAGAGTTACCCGTCTCCTCATGGTCTTATATGTTAGTACATATATGTTTGACTAAGCTTCCCTCTGATTTGAAATCCCGTTTTGAGCGTTGTTATGGCGGTGACGCTGATGAATTACCTACCTTTAAAAATCTTACTACCTTTTTGGAAGACGAATGTCGTCACCATGACAACGTTGGCAACACCTCCCTTGTAGATTCTAGCCTGACGAAATTTAAAAGTACTGTACCTAAACATACTTACTTTGCGGCTCCTCCCTCCCCTATATTAAACAATAGACAAAAAATGTTACCTGTAATAAATAATAGAAAAAATGTTACCTGTGTGCTTCCTCTTCCCATTACCTCCGTGAATGTCCCGAATTTAGAGCTATGAATCCTAGAGAAAGATCGGGATTTGTAAAACATTCCCGGTTATGTTATAGGTGTTTGGACAAACATTCAATTCTTATGTGCAAGCGGGACTACAAATGTTCAACCTGCGGTCGCTCATCCCATCACACTATGCTATGTTTTAATGATTCCCGTAACCCAGTGTATCCCACCTCATCCAATCGCAATTATAATTGTAATTCCAAATTTGATAGACGCAATTATCCGCGTACCCGTCCTGCTTCTACCCGCGGTCCCCATATGGGCGGGGGCCAGCATAAGAAATATTCCCCTTCGCAACTGCAGCGCTCCCCCCAACGACACGACATTCCCAGAGAGCTTCTCCCCCCAGAGAAAATGCTCCGCCCCAACCTAGACAGGTTGAAAATAATATAAGATATCGTGATAATTCCTATAATAGAGAAGATAGACCCACATAGCTAGATACTTGTATTACTCCCCCTTCCCCTTGCCTTAATATCTCACCCAATTCCCTTATATTATTGCCTACTGTTAAATTACACGTTAAAACTGCTAGTGGTTATTATATTGAAGCGCGTGCCTTATGTGATACCGGTGCCCAGGGTTGCCTCATTACAACCGATCTTGTTGTTAATTACCTCAATTTGACCATCTCCCCCTCCTGTGCCCCTGTACGTGGCATAGGTAATATTCCTTTAGTGGTTTCCCGTGGTTCTATTTCCCTGTGTTTTAAGCCTTTGTATAATTCCTTCCCTGAGGTGTCAACCTCTGCTATGGTTATAGATGTGATTGCCGGTACGCATCCTGAGTTTGAGTTCCCTGAGTCTGTGTTTTTTCCTAATAGTGATTTTTCCCTTGCTGACCCTACATATAATAAGCCTGGCCCGATAGATATACTATTGGGTGCTGACGTGTTCGGCGCGCTTTTATTACAAGATAAAATATTTAACTTTAACGGCCTTACTGCTTTATCTACAATTTTTGGTTATATTGTTTGCGGTCCAGTCGCTGCCGATTATGGTGAATTAGAGCCCCCCATGACTGGAGTATCCTTACCTGTTTCATCGAGAAATTCTGGAAGGTTGAAGAGACCCCTCAAACCATGATTAGACCTTAGATAACGATGGTGAGATTTATAAATAAAACCCCGAAACTTACCCGTTGAGCTATCTGTATCCTTATCGCGTTAGCGCGTAGCGTTTCCTTGCGGTCTTCCCTAAGACGACTCTCACTCTTTCTTGACAAAGAAGGAATCATCAGAGTCGGTGGTCGTTTATGAAATTTCTTTAACATTCGAGGAATTAACTTCAATTTTTGCTAAAATTGATGCGGTATTAAATTCCCAGCCGTTATGTCCCTTATCTAATGACCCTAACGATCTATAAGTTTTGACGCCTGGTCATTTTTTGATTGGCCAACCTCTTAGTGCTTTGCCGGAGTATCCCTATAACAATGTAAAAATTAATCGTTTAACCCGTTTTCAAGTAGTGCAACAGATAACTCAACATTTTTGGTCGCGGTGGCAGTTAGAGTACCTATACACTCTGCAGACTAGGCAGAAGTGGACTGATCCAGTGAATCCTCCAACAGTAGGCGAGCTAGTCCTCATAAAAGATGATAATTTACCCCCTTTACAGTGGCGACGTGGTCGCATTTCCCAAATTTATCCTGGTAAAGATAGCATTGTGCGTGTGGTCGATGTTAAGACATCGACAGGTATCCTAAAGAGAGCCTTAACCAAATTGGTTCGCTACCTATTAGGTAGCTACTCCCATTTTCTCGTAAACATTAGATGTTTAGGGCGGGGGCTATGTTTGTTCATATATGGCAACCCCGACTAGTTTGAAGTCTTGTGCGAACACCCCGCGCGAGCGGTCAACAGTAGTTGTCGAGAGGTAGTAAAAGGGGCACGTGAGACGGCCGACGCGAGCGCACGTTCTTCCTGAATCTAATATTAATTAGCGGTGTGATTTTCCCTCAGCCTTATTTGATTTCCCTTTTGTGTATTCCCTCTTGATATTGAACCTGACAAAGACAAACCTACAAAAGATAATAGTGCAAGTGTAGTGCGCAAGCCTCGAGCGGCGCCAGCGCAGCGCAGTGTTATCCAGCCTACGGCCATTAGCGCGTGACGTCACAAGTAGGCGGAGCCGAGGAGCCCAGGAGCGTCAGTCGACCGCCGGCCGCCGCAGTGCCTCGCTAACCGCTTACTACACTAGACCTGCGCTAGCTTTACCAATTTCGCCGCGATTGCTAATTTCGTTAATTTATTTCTTTACACATCATTCTTTGCTTTTCCTGTTTGCTATATCGTCCGCACGGATCTTTGTAAATTAGAATTTCGAAATACAAATAAAAATCGTTATATAGTTGCCGTATTTTATTTAAACAGAAAGTCGACGTAGCAAGCTATATATTGGTGACCCCGACGTGATCGCGTTATAACGTTCTTCGTCGACCGTTAAGATGGCTACCGCTGACGATAAATTTGAAGAATGCTCCGCGACGGTTGACCGCGTGTCCGTGCGCCTACCTCCCTTTTGGCCGGAAGACCCCGATATTTGGTTTGCCCAGGTGGAAGCACAGTTTGAGACATCAGGTACGAAAAATCGATTCCACTAAATTTTATACCGTCGTGCAACAGCTAGACCAGAGGATAGCCCGTGAAGTTAGGGATGTAATAACCAACCCTCCCGCAACTGGGAAGTACGATAAACTAAAAAAACGAGCTAATTAAACGCCTGTCCACATCTCGTGATCACCGTATGCGACAACTTTTGACCCACGAGGAGTTAGGCGACCGGAAGCCAACGCAATTTTTGCGTCACCTACGTTCGTTAGCCGGTGACCAGGTGAACGATGATTTTTTAAGAAGCCTATGGGCTAGCCGTTTACCTACGCATATTCAGGCAATTATAGCGTCTCAAACAAGTCTGAGATTAGATGAAGTCGCTGAGTTAGCAGACAAAATCATCGAAGTAACGCCATTTTCTAATCAAGTTTCTAGTGCTTCTGCTCCAGGTTTCGATGCGCTTTTCAAGAAGATGGAAGATTTCATTTCTACCCGCATTCGAACGGAGCTCAACCAACAGGTCGCGCAAATGAACTTAGGGCGTGGCCGCGCCAACTACCCGCATAGAGAGTCCGGAAGGCGACGCAGTGGTTCCAGGAATCGGCGACGGTCAGCAAGCAGAAACCGAGATCCAGGTATTTGTTGGTATCATACGAGATTTGGCGAGAGGGCAAATAAATGTACAAGACCCTGTAAATTTACCTCGGAAAACTGCCGCAGCAGTCAGTAATGGCGGCAACCGACTGTTCACCCTCACCTCGCCGCCTTTTTGTAACGGACCGGGTTACCAAAATGCAATTTTTAATTGACACCGGATCCGATTTATGTGTACTGCCTCGCAGATTTTTAAAGGACCGCAGGAATCCGACAGATTACTTCCTTACAGCAGCGAATGGATCAATAATACGCACCTACGGCTCACAAAAGTTGCATTTGGACCTTGGACTGAGGCGTGATTTCGTCTGGAATTTTGTAGTGGCCGAAGTCGACAAACCTATTATAGGTGTCGATTTTATTTCTCATTACAACCTCTTAGTTGATTGCAGACACAAGCGCTTGCTCGACGGTGTGACTTCTCTTACGTGTCCAGCAGAGCTGAAAGCCTGCCAACACCACAGCGTCAAGGCCATATCGGGAGATAGCGAGTACCACACTCTTTTACGGAAGTACCCACATTGACGAAACCATGCGGCATTGATCGGGAGGTAAGGCATTCTACTGTACATTATATTCGAACAACACCCGGACCACCTGTGTTTTGTAAACCTCGACGGTTAGCACCGGCACGCCTAAAGATCGCCAAAGAGCAATTTGAGGAGATGGTACTGCTCGTCAGTCAGACTCACCGTGGGCATCTGCATTACACCTTGCACCAAAGAAGGACGGTTGGAGACCCTGCGGCGATTACCGGGCATTGAACGCCCGTACTATACCAGACAGGTACCCAATTCGCCATATTGAGGATTATTCGAATAGACTTGCAGGTTGTAACGTTTTCTCTAAGCTAGACCTTATAAAGGCTTATAACCAAATACCAGTTTATAAAGAAGACGTCCAGAAGACAGCAATTACGACTCCTTTCGGACTTTTCGAATTCCCCTATATGTCCTTTGGACTAAGGAATGCTGCACAAACTTTCCAGCGTTTTTTGGACGAGGTACTACGTGGTTTAGATTTTTGTTATTCCTACATCGATGATATTCTGGTTTACTCTCATTCTCATGCTGAACACCAAGAACATCTTAAACAACTCTTTGAGCGCCTTAGTGAGTATGGTCTTTTGTTAAATGCACAGAAATGCGTATTCGGGAAAGATGAGGTTGTTTTTCTTGGCTACACTATTTCTTCGGAAGGTACCCGCCCTCTCGATGACAGAATATCTGCAATAAAAGAGTACCCTCCTCCCGCTACTGCTAAAGGCCTCAGACGATTTCTGGGAATGATAAATTTCTACCGAAGATTTTTACGTAATGCTGCAGAGGATCAAGCACCACTCCATGCTATGCTGGCAGGTCCCAAAGTCAAGGGTTCAACGGCCCTGACCTGGACACCAGAGCTGTTGCAAGTTTTTGAAAAGTGTAAAATGAACCTTGCTAATGTAAGTTTGTTAGCACACCCAATCCCAGATGCACCGCTTACTCTCGTCACCGATGCTTCGAATATAGCCATTGGCGCAGTTTGCAACAACTAGTTGGACGTCATTGGCAGCCTCTTGGGTTCTTTTCACGAAAGCTTACAGAAACTCAACGTCTTTATAGCGCGTACGATCGCGAACTGTTGGCAATTTATGAAAGTGTAAAACACTTCAGGCATATGGTCGAAGGCCATCATTTTGTAATTTTTACGGACCATAAGCCAATAACATTTGCTTTTCTACAAAAAGACCGCAAATGCTCTCCACGTCAATTTAACTATTTGGACTATATTTCACAGTTTACAACAGATATCCGGCATATCTCAGGTAAGGATAACCTGACTGCGGATACCCTGTCGCGAATTGAAGGCCTCTCAAGTCCACCGGATCCCGTGTCACTCGCACGGGCGCAGGAAGATGACGCAGAGTTAAAACAACTTCTCAACGGTAATACATCGCTAAAGTTGCAACAAGTCCCTATTCCAGGTACGGATTTATTACTGTTCTGTGATGTGTCCCTACAGAAACCACGTCCTTATGTGTCAAAGGCATCCCGCCGGGATATTTTTCTCAGTATGCATGGACTTAGTCATCCTGGTGTCAAAGCTACCACAAAAATGATTACTGAGAGGTTTGTTTGGCCTTCTGTACGGAAAGACTGCCGTACCTGGGTTCAAACTTGTGAAAAGTGTCAACGTTCAAAGATACAGAGACATACATCATCACCACTGGGAACCTTTAAACTGGCTGGTTCCAGATTCTCTCATGTTCACATAGACTTGATTGGACCACTTCCACCATCATCGGACTTTAAATATTGCCTCACAGCCATTGACCGATTTACCCGTTGGCCAGAGGTCGTGCCTCTGTACAATATAACTGCAGAAACAGTCGCAAAAGCTTTTTACAATGCGTGGATTTCTAGATTCGGTTGTCCTCAGGTTGTAACCACGGACCAAGGTCGACAGTTTAACTCTCAATTATTTAAATCTTTAACAGATTTGTGCGGCATCCAGTTGAAGCATACAACTGCGTACCATCCAGCAGCTAATGGTATGATAGAGCGACTGCATCGCACGCTGAAGGCAGCCATTATGGCTCATGAAACCACGAGCTGGATAGATGTGCTTGCATCTGTACTGCTAGGGTTAAGATCGGCATGCAAGGAGGATCTTCAATGCTCGCCTGCAGAAATGGTGTATGGTGAGCCTTTAAAAATGCCTGGTGAGTTCTTTCACTCAATTTCTAAAGACATTAATCAATCATCAGATTTTATTTCTCAACTTAGAAAACATATTTCGAAAATTAAACCAGTGCCTGCGTCGAGGCATGGCGCTAGAAACATTTTTATACATAAGGACCTGAAAGATTCTGAGTATATATTTCTAAGGAAGGATTCATTAAGAGGCGCCTTAGAAGCACCATACACAGGCCCTTTAAAAGTTTTGGAAAAGACTGACAAAACAATTACAGTGCATACTGCTAGAGGACCGGTCACAGTATCAATTGACCGTGTTAAACCTGCCTACATATTGTCGGATCAGGAACCGACAACTAAACCCCTACCTCAAATTCCTGTCCCTGCTAAAATTTCATCATACGGACGTAAAATCCGATTCCCTGATTATTTTACAGGTGAACAATAAGTCTCCGAAGGGGGTGGTGTAGTGCGCAAGCCTCGAGCGGCGCCAGCGCAGCGCAGTGTTATCCAGCCTACGGCCATTAGCGCGTGACGTCACAAGTAGGCGGAGCCGAGGAGCCCAGGAGCGTCAGTCGACCGCCGGCCGCCGCAGTGCCTCGCTAACCGCTTACTACACTAGACCTGCGCTAGCTTTACCAATTTCGCCGCGATTGCTAATTTCGTTAATTTATTTCTTTACACATCATTCTTTGCTTTTCCTGTTTGCTATATCGTCCGCACGGATCTTTGTAAATTAGAATTTCGAAATACAAAATAAAAATCGTTATATAGTTGCCGTATTTTATTTAAACAGAAAGTCGACGTAGCAAGCTATACAAGTAACCCTAAGTGAAGAAGACTAATGTGAAACATTCCATGGCGGCCGTGAACAATCAGTGTTTGTGTTGTGAATTATGAAGATAAGGTACTGTAAAATTTCTATTATCCTAAGACCGACTATAAGGTACATAATTAATAAATAACCTCCCCCTCAGCACGCTTCCACAATTGCGGCATCCTACCCTATTCAATATATATTTTTTGGTAGCAGAACGCAGTTCATTATATTCACTATATACTATATACATTTTATGGTAGCAGAGCGTGGTTCATTATATACTATATACAATACCTAAGACATAAAAGCTACAGTGGGTAAGTTTAAAAAATATAATTTCTTATTATCATTATAAAATACTTTCGTGAGTGACATTATTGTGTGTACAGTAATTATTCTTCAATGGAGCTAGTGACTTCCGTCTGTGAAAATTAAATTAGTAAATATCATATCATAAATTATAGTTGTATTTTAGAATTGGATTTCAATAAAACAATAAAAAGGTACATCGAGCAACCATCAAAATGTGCGACAAAAGTTCTGAAATTGCTGATAATCATAAACACCGGGGCACCTTGCCAAGGGGCCCATTTTCCAATAATTTTAAAAATTTTAACAGTGACCAACGCCCGGCACACAGAGGGTAAAATTTTAACCCCTGATTTTTTGTAAATTCTTAAACCAAAAATTTAAATTTTTTCAAAAAATTTTTAAATTTTTTTTGGGTTTGGGGGAAGAGGCGGCGGAAAGGTTTTTTCCAGCTTTTTGGGGGTCCCCGAGTAAAAAAAACTAACCTCGAAAGGGGGGCGGTTTTCCCTATGTTTGGCATGACCCCCGGAGAAGGACAAAGGCTGGGTTTTTTTCGGGGGTTTTAGCCCTCGGTTCGCAAGCCCTTTTTTAATTTGTGATAGGGGTTAGGGAGGCATTTTTGGTAATTCCCCTTTTTCCCCGAACAATAAAGTCCGCAAAAATGAAATTGTTCCCGTTATTTCCCTCTTCCCCTTTTGGGGCAGAGTTCAGAAATGGCGAAACTGTGAGCGGGGTTGGAATTTTAAAGCTATGAGCCCCGGGCCCTTTTGTATTTTTTTGGATAAGATTTCTTACAAACGCAAAGCCCCCCGGGGGGCCTGTTACATACAGCAAAATTTTAATTTTTGATAGTACAAGAGCTTTCGCATAAATCTACTTTTTATTTTAAGGTTTGTTATTTTATTTTCGTTTTTTGATAAAATTTTTAAAAGGGAAAAGAAAATTACAACAGAGATTGAGTTTTCTAACCCTTTACAACCCCCCTTTTTTGCGTTTTTTCTGTGACACTTCGCCCTCAATGTTATTTTTTTTTTGAAAATTGGGGTGAAAAGGTTTGAAATTTTTTCTATTTGGTTGGTGTCCCCCAAAATAAATAAATTTTGGGTTTTCTTGGGTTTTTTTTAACCCTTAAACATTTTAAATTTTGGCCCGCGTAATTCTTGTTAGGTTTTCTTGGAAACCCTTATTTAAAGCTATTTTTAAAGTCGGGCGGGTTTTTAAAAGATTGTATAATTGTATGTCTTTTCGGCGTAAATTTTGAAAATTTACATTTTTAAATTTAAATTATCATAACCCCGGCCCCAAAATAAAGAAAAAAGGGGAGAAACATCCCCAGAGGGGAGCCTTGCGCTACCCCGGTAGCCCCCACTACAGAAACACATTTAACACACCCTCCCATTATTTTCTCCGACCTGTGATCTTTTAAATTGAATAACTGTAAAACCATCTAAAACAGTGTCTTTACGGAATCCGTAAAAAATGGACCCTTGGGCCCTAATATAGAAAAAATTTATTGTGCCCAAATGCGCGTGACAATCGAAAAAGTACCCAAAGGGTCCCTTCTCCGGTACTTTTTGCCTCAATAATCATAAACTATTTTTTATTAGAGCTGTAGTGTATTTCAAACCCTTTCAAAAATCCGAACTGAAACAGGGAAAGAAGTCTAATTTTTCCTAAATAGTGTGAAAAGTTTAAAGAACACAAAACTTTTTTAAAAAAAACTTTGATAGATTTTTAGACTAAAATTTGGGCCAAAAAATCCCCAAATTTTTGGGGTTTTTTTGGGGGAAAATGGGTTTTTAAAAAAATTTGCTTTTTTCCAAATAGTTCAAAAAGGTACCAAACCGCGGATGTTTTAAAATTAAAAAAATATTCACAATGGGTTCCCCGAAATAAAAAAATGCAGACACTTACAATCATTCAAAAATAAAAAAAAAACCCATAAAAAATCTCCCTATGGGCTTTAAAAAATTTAAAAATTACCCCCTTGGGTTTTTTTAAAATTTTGTTACCCTCCTACCTTTTTTTAGAGCAAAGAAATTTTTGAGAAATGCCCTTTTTAGTATAGAAATGTATAAAATTACCCCAAACGTCACTTTTTTTTCCGGGAAAAGGTAAAAAAATCTTTTAAAGTTTATTCTTTTCTGACAAATGTCTGGAAACCCACGGTTTTACCCCCTTTTTTTTTTTCCTTAAAATCTAAAATTTTTTTTAAAGGGTTTTCCACATGTATTGGGGTTTTTAGTTTTTATTTTTTAAATTAAATTGAAAAAAATATGCCCCCTTTCCCCTCTATGGTTTGGGCCAAAAAATTTTCCCAACTTCTAAATTTAAAACCCCCGGGTAGTAAAAACTACGGGGAGTATCTTTCGGGAAAAAGGGAGGTGTTTCCTTATTTTTGTGCCTCATTTCGAGTAAAAAATAAATTTAAAAAGGGGAGGGGTTGAAAAATTAAATCCCCCGATTTTTGGAAATTTTTAAAAAAGTCAAAAAATATGGGGAGGTCCCTAAAGGAAAATCGAAAACAGATAAAAAATTTAAAATTGAAAACAAGACTATTAAACCGTCATATATTTTAAGAAACTTTTGTTTTGAAATTTTTTTAAATATTTTTTGGGGAGATCTTTTTTAAAAAATGCTACAAATTTTTTAAAAATAATTTTTTTCGAAGGGGCTGGGTTTATTTTTTCGTATTTTAAATTCAAATGAAAGAAACGCTTTAACTGTTTAAGCTCAGTTAATATTCTCCGCATACTTCACTGTTTTTCCCATCTACCCCAAACAATCTTTAGTTCTAAACTGTGAGAAGAAAAGGGGGTAGCCCCATTCTTTTTAAAAGATTCGTGTACATTAATCCTCACACAGCAACGGGTCGGGCAATTATCAGATTCGAAAAATTAATATTAAAATCACCCTCAGAACTACATGGTCCATAAGCGGGGAGGGGTAGCGAACTTCCCCCGGAACCCCGGGGTTAAAAAAGGGTACTGGATTTAGCCAAGGAGGTGGGATATGCAGTGCCGATGACTAACTTTTTCCCACCCACCCCCTCACACTAACCCATCGTTCCATGTCCGGAGTTTTTTGCAGGTAAACCGGGGTTCGTGCGTTTTAATTCCCCTTTTTCCAATGTAAATAGCCCCCCCCAAACACCAGGGTTACGATTTTCAGCAGGAACCCGGTTGGGGCGCAGAATATCCCGGGATTTTTTGGCGCTCCCCCTTTCCCCTCACCCTCTTCTAAAACCAATTTTCATTAAAGGGCCATAATGCCCTCCCTCATGGGGGTTTAAATAAAAACAAAAATTCTTACTTCCCGAAACCCCGGCTCGTCATACAAACTTTAAACCTAACTTAATTTTTTCCCTAAATTTTAAAAGTTTCTTTTTGGGGGAAAAATATTTATAAAATATATTTGTACAACATTAAAAAAAATGCAAAATAAAACAATAAAATAACAAATTCTGTAAAGGTATAATAAAAAATATTGGTAAAAAGGGGTACTAAATACGTACTAAAAATTTGGGTCACCCACTTGTTCGACCCCACCCCAAAAAAAGCCCCCCCCCCTAGGGTTATTTTAAAAAGTAAACCCTCCCGGGTTTGAAAGGGGGAAACCGGATTTTTTTCCCACTAAAAGGAAAAATTTATAGAATGTAAACAGGGGGGACCCTTATATATCCCTTCCTTTGAACACAACGCTTGCGCGATTCGGAATGAACCCCGCCTATGATATAATAAATATTAGATATATATATATTTTTAATTTAAATTTTATATATTTTATATATAATAAATAATTTTAATTATAGGGTAAATATTTTTAAAATTTTATATTATATTTATATATATAAAATATATATATAATATTTTTAAAACTATAAATATAATTAAATATATATAAAATATATTTATATTAATATAGTTATATATATTATATATAAATAATATATATTTACAATATATATAAATATATATATATAAATATATATATATATATATATTTAATAAAAATTATTATATTAAAATTATATTATATATATATTATTATATATATTTTATATAATATATTCTTAAAATTAATATAAAATATATTATATATATATATCTTTTTTTATATAATATTATATTATAATATATATATATTATTATATATAAAAATATTAAAAAATATAAATATTTTATATAATATATATAAAATAAAATATATATAGATATAAAATAATATAAATATATAAATATGTTGAAATTGTTTTAAATGTATTTTATATTATATATATATATATAATATATATATATATATAATGATATATATATAAAATTTATTCATAAAATATTAATAATATATATATTTTATATATATATATTATAATATATTTTGTAGTACCTAGAAAAAGGGAATGTTTTTTAACCCCCAGCTAATTGGTTTTTTTGGTTTGGGGGTCGTAAAAGCACCTGGGGTTTGGACAAAAATTACCCCGGGGTAGTTTATTTTTTGGCGTTGAAAAGGGGAAAAATTTTAATTTAAAAGGGCCCAACGCCCAAAGGGCTGTGTATTCTGCCAATAACGAATAAGGGTTATTTAGAAAAATTTAGTTTTGAGGTTTCCCATTTTTTTAATTTAGGGGGGTTTTATTTTTTTTGTTTTGTTACTTTTGTTTTATGGACTTTCTGCCCCGGTGGGCGGAATGTTAAAACCTCCCCTTTTGGGCAATTTAAATATAATAAATAATTTTAAAAAAATTTTAAAAAAAAAACGTGAAAAAAATGAAATGTCCTAAAACATGTTACGTTTCCCATCCTGAATCGCGCTATTTGTTTTTTTTTTTTTAACAATCTTTTATATATATAATATTATATATTTAAATTTTATTATATATATAATATATAAAATTTAAAATATATATATTTTATAAAAATATATAATATTATAATTATATATATATATAATATATATAAAAATTTTTTTAATATATATATTATATATAAAATATATATATATTAATATAATTATTTTATAATTATATATTATATATATATAATATATAATTTTATATATAGATAAAGTTTATATAAAATTTTTATATATTTTAAAAGATTTAATATTTTTATAAAATAAAATTATATAAAATTTTAAATTATATTTTATATATATATAAAATTTTAAATTTTATATATAATATTATATATATATAAAATTTTATATATAAAATATATAATATTTTTAAAATATATTATTATATAATATATATATAATATATATAATCGGGTATTATTTTGGCGTTGTAAAGGAAATTATATTAAAAACCCCAACGTCAAAGCTGTGTATTTTTCCCCAATAACAGAATAAGGAGTTTTTTTTTGAAAAAATTTTATTAATTGAGTTTTTTTTCCCATTTTTAAAATTTGTGCTTTGATTTTTTATTTTTTTGGGGTTACTCGTTTTATGGACATTTTCCCGGGTTTGGGGGGGAAATTTTTAAAACCCAAAATTTTGGCTAATTTAATATAAAAAATAAGTTTAAAAATAAAAATATAAAATAGTGAAAAAAAGGTAATGTACCTAAAACTTTTTACATTCACCCTTAAACCCGGGGCCCCAAAGGGGAATTTTTTTTAACTTAATCTTTATATATATATATATATTATATAACTTTTTATATGATATATATATATTTTATATATTTTATATATATATATTTTAATATTTTTTATAAAAATATATTTTGTAAGATATATATATATTTTAAAAATATATATATATATATATATAATATATATAATAGTTTTCTAGTTTTATATAAAATATATATAGATATTATTTTTAAATATATATTATATATATTATATATATATAATATATTTTATATATATATATATATAATATAAAAAGAGAAAAAAGTTAAAAAAAAACTTCACTGCGCGATTCAGATGAACCCAACCCTTTTTTAGTGACATTACTTTTTTTTGGCCGTTTTTTTTAAAATTATTTTACTTATTTTTATATTAATATTAGCCTAAAAAGTGAGGTTTTTAACATTCCGCCCACCAAAGGGCAGGGAAAGTCCTAAAAAAGGGGTAACGAAACCAAAAAACAAAACAAAAAACTAAATTTTAAAATGGAAAAACTCCCAAATTTCTAATTTTATTTAACAAAACCCCCTTAAATTTTGTATTTTGGGAGAATAAAACCGCTTTGAAAGTTGGCCTTTTAATTTTTAAATTTCCTTTACAACGGGAAACTAACTACACGAGTAAAATTGTCCACCCCGGATGCTTACCACACTAAACCCAAAAAACCCTTGCTGGAGGTAATCATTTTTCCTTTACTATACTACATCCCCCAAATTTTGGGGTCTGGGAAACTTTATGTCCCCCAAAGGGGGGTATCTAAAGAAAAAAATTTTTTAAAAAACCCCTGTTGGCCCTCGGGCGGGCCAAAAAAACGCAAACCCTAAAACCCGGTTTTAATTTTCCATCGGGGGAAGATTATTTTTTTGCTAGTTTTTATAATTCAGTCCTTTGGGCCCAAAACACAAAGGGGTTCCCCTATCAAAAAAAGGGGCCAGGTGTAAATGGAAAGGGAAACCTCTTTCCCTTAGAAAAGGTTTTTTTGGGGGAATGGGGCCCTTAAATTAAGGCAAGCTTCTTTTGAAGTAAGACGGTAGTAATTTTTTCAAAGGTAGTGTCGAACCCCCCAAATTAAATCTTTCAATGTGGTACTTTGGCTGCCCTTTTATTTCCTGCCTCCCAAAATCCCCCGAAAATTTGGAGCGGTGTGGGGAATAAAATTCCAACGGTATTATTTGTTTGCCAGCCCCTTAGGGTATTTCCCTTTTGGGTAAAAACCCGGACCTTTTATCATTGAAAAAGAAATTTTTAAAACCCTTATGGGACCGCAAATTTGTACCCTTGTCCCCTCCAAGGTCAGTACAATGACCACGTCCCCTTGGGTACAAACCCTTTTAAAAAGGGTTTAAAAAAAAACCTTGGGGTTTGGGGGCAGTCCCTCCCCCTTTCTATTAATTGCACGGGGGTTTCCATACAACCAAAAAAAATTATGCTTTATAGGGAAAGGGTGACCCCCTAAACCTTTTTGTAGTAAAGTAGTTTAGATTGGGCCCCCGCGTATCAACACCGCTTTGGGAAAAGGGGCGCCAAACACTTACTCTAGCTGGCTGTTAAATTGACCCCCCTTTCCCGATTAGACTCCAGCATATTATATATTAAAATTTTTATATATTTATATATATATATATTAATATATAAAAAATATTATATATATATAGGGTAATTTTTAATATATAATATTTATAATATAAAATTATATTTTAATATTTATATTTGGGTTATCTAAAATATAATTTTAAAAAAGTCTGTTTAATAGGTATAATATATATTTTATTTATATATATATATATATATAATATTATTTTATTTTAATTAAGATATATATATAAAAATAATAATATATAATTTAGTACTAAAATAAAAGGGAAAAGATTTACCTCCGCAAATGGGTTTTTTTGGTTTTTTTTGGGGCGTGGGTAAAACATCCTGGGTGGACAATATTCTCGTGGAGTTAGTTTACGAAGGGAAAAAATTTTGGCAAGGGGGGGGGGGGGGGGGGGGGGGAAATTTGGGGGGGGGGGGGGGGGGGGAGATTTTTTTACAAACCCAAGGCCCTTTTAAAAAAAAGGGGGTTTTACTAAAAAATTATCTTTTTTAGTCCCCCTTTTAAAGGGCAACGGGGGATTAAAAAATTAGTTTAAGTGACTTTGAAATAAAAATCAATGTGTCATATTTTCGCGGGTACAGATTTAAATGGGGAAACGCCCCCCCAAAAACGGGTAAATTTCCCCCCTTCCTCCAAAAATTGGGTTTATTAAAGTTTCTTTTTTATTTACAGTTCCCCGTTTCGCTAAGCTCCCGGATTTAGAAAAAAAATGTTTGTGCTTGCCCCTGGAATCCAAAATTTTGTTTTTTAAAGCCCTTCCCGGGTTTTTTTCTTCAAGAATAAAAGTTTTCCCTAATTTTCTAGGTTTTTTATTAAAAATTTTTTTAAAAAATCTTCTACAAATACCCATTTTTTTTCAAAAAATTTTATTTATCGCGAAAAACTTTCCCCAAATTAAAAGTAAACCTTTAGTAAACAAATGATGTGGGCCCTTTATCTTTTCTTTTTAAAAAAATTTTTTTTTGTAAATTTATTTTTTCCCCTTTTTTTAAATTATTTCTTATCTTTAAAGCCATTTTGGGCCTACCTTCCATAATTTTTTCCCAGGGGGAATTTAAAAATTGTACCCTCAATGCCAATCTCTGGTTATCTGCAGGCTTTTCATAGGGCCCCTTGTGTTCCTTCATATATTAAAAAATCTCTGAAAGTTCGATTCGCAAAAAAACAAATTTTTCCCCCACGGATGGGGGATTTTTCTAAGGGAAACACAACCGTAAATCCAAACCACGCATGAAACCCTTTTGTTTTTGAAATATTGTAAATTTTTTCCGCTTTCTTTTTTTCGGGGGGGGGGTTTTTTTAATATACGCACCGGGACCAAACCCCAAAAGCGGAAAGTGGGCCCCTTTTTCACTGGACCACCGCGTTTTTTACGTAATGAAAAACACATTTTTCTTCAAACCCGGGGGGCCTTTACTAATAAAACGAGCGTTTTAAAAACGGCCCCCATAGCCCTTTATTTTTTTTTTAAAACCCCCGGGTGAGCCGTGGAATTTTAAACAGGAAACATTATCCCCTGGTATGGATCCATCCCAAAAAATTTGAAACCGGGGAAGTAATTTTTTAAATTTCTCCATATGAAATCCCTTCATCCAAAAAATTGGGGTGGGAATTTTTCATCCCCCAATTTTTTTCCCGATATCCCAAATTTTTTGGGTGAATATTTAGCAACAATTTTTAGTTGGGGCAAACCACCCCCCCGGAAACGAATAAACACATAACACCCTCTTTCCCTTTTTGTTACAGGTTGATTTTTAAAAGGCGGCAGCTGCACGGAGTACCCAAAAATTTTCGGTCTTCGGTTTCCCGTAATCCTAGTATTTTTTCCCCTTATTTTTAAACTGTTTTTAAATTTTAAAAAAACATCATTACAGACTTTTTTCAGTTTTTTAAATGTTTTTAATAAATTTTTTCATTTTACTAAAAAAAACCTTTCTGCCTTTTTAAAACCCGCTCCCTTTAGTAAATTTTTTTTTCTTTTCAAAATTTTTTTTTTCCTTTTCCCCCAACATTCGGGGATCCAGTCATTGATCTCCTTAGAAATCCTGTAAAACTCTTTTGTGAAACATCGGCAAAGTTTACAACCCTCGTCCAAGGGGCAACTTGTTGCAAAAGCCTTTTCCGCCCATTAAGGGGCGGAAGGGTGTGCCGAATTCACAGGTTTCTAAACTTAAAAAAGTTCAATTTGCTTTCAGATCTCTTGGGGGTTTCGCCATAAAAATTTTTTGGAAGTCGGGATTTTTGGATAAAAACCCTTTAAAATTGGCGATACCCTTTTTAATAATTCCGTAACGATACAGTTGGGATTAGTTCTCCAACGCATAATAAAAGTCCAAAAATCCGATTGAAGATTGGGGGACCCAAACCCAAAAAATTTACTGTTTGAGATTTTTTTCCCTTAGGGGCCCGACAAGATGCATTAAAAACTAAAAACCCCCACCTTGGTTGTGGTTTTTTTCCTCCCTGATTAAGGGATGAAAGAGGGGATAAAACCAAACCTTTTTGGGGGTTTCCCTTTATTTGGGGACCGCTCCCAAAGTCCGAGAAACCAAAATACCCCCTTAAAAATTAAAACTTACATTTGGATTTTTTTTTGAATTTTTTAAAAATTTTTTTTTCCCCCAAAAATAAAAAACGTTTATTAAACAAACCCTTTTAAATTTCCCCTACTTTTCAAATAAGGGTCGAATCTCGGAAAGGGAGTTTCACAACATACCTGCCAGTTGAATCTCGTTTAGTCGTGGTAGCAAAGATCTCTTCACATCTTACTTCTTTTTCAGTAAATATTTTCTTATTCATGTTATCTTCTGATTCCAGCTCCCAAAATTTGCGAAGTAATTCATTATTATCAAGCTGGTTATGTAAGTTAATAACCCTAGAACCAATACTATAACCAATATTATCTGCACATCCTGAATAAACATGTCCAGATAAGATCCAACCTAGTTTGGTTTTTTGAGCTATAGGAGAACCAGGTGGACCTTTGAATAAACCATCTTCCAATATCTGGGCATATACCTTGGCACCCAATAATAAATCGATTTTATTGGGTACATTGAATGTGGGATCAGCTAAGTCTGCTTTAGCTATTTCTTTAACTATTTCGATAAAAACCTTTCTTTTAGGTAAGAAAGACGTAAGATTACGCATGACGTGAGCCTTAACGCGCAAAATAAAATTGGAATGAAATGATTTAATGGTTAAATAGACAACATATTTGGATTCTATCAATCCATTATGATCACTTCCCAATCCTGAAATCACACCCTTGTGTGGGATTTTCGTAAGACCATACAAAGAACGGCAGCTTCGGTAATGAATGACGCCTGAGACCCTTGATCGAGCAAGGATCTCAGTGTCATAGTTGCTCCTGTTCTACTCTCGACCTTGACTAAGGCAGTGGCCAATAATACTTGGCTTTGACTATTCGCAAAACAGGCAACAACGTTTGAGTCACCTTGCAAAGAAGTCGCAGATGCAACATCTTTGGCATCCGAGTTCTCGTTTGCAACATTACATTGGACGTTTTTAGGGTGTAAAAGAGAATGATGCCGTTTTTTACATACCTTGCAGCGTGTGGATTGGCGGCAGGAAACAACAGAATGATTGGATCCTAGGCAGTTAAAACACAAACCCCTGGACTGGACAAAATTACGTCGCGTGTCTGTATCTTCTTTAGAAAACTTTTTACAAAAACATAACTTATGATTATCATTACAGAAAGGGCAAACAATTGATGAAACATGGTGTGACTTTACAGTGGCTTGTTTATTATAAGCTAATTTAGAACATTTATTATCACAAAACTCTAAAGACCTGAATCTTTGTTCTAAAAATTCCTTAAACATTTCTATATTTGGCAATTCCTGTGTATAATTACATACTTTTGCCTCCCATTGCCTTCTAGACTCTATGTCTAATTTTAAACACAAAATATATATAATTAAAATTCGTTAGTATTATCTAGTAACTCCCTTAACGCCTGAGATGATTCTGACACAATGTTTTTCTGACTCATAAATCTCTTTAAAATACAGTTGACTATATATCTTTTATTATTATAGCGACTCTCTAATTGATTCCAACATAGATTATAATTTGAACTAGTTATAGGTATATGACGAAGCAGTTGTTCTGCTTCTCCAGACAGATGTGACTTTAAATAATGCAACTTTTGTACATCATCTAAGGAAGCATTGCTATGTATTAAGGAAACGAATAAATCTCGGAAAGAAGTCCATTCAGTATAATTCCCCGAAAAAGTAGGGATTACAATTTTAGGCAATCGCACACTAACAGTATTACTTTGACTTATTCCGTTATTCATTTGTAGACCAATATTACTTTTATCTTTTATGTACAAACTCTTAATTGTATCTTTTAATATAGATTTATTTTCCATATAAGCTTCCTCAGTTACATCAAATGTCTCTTCCTGAAAATAATCCGATGACTCTAAATTTTCTTGATCAAAATCAGATAGCATTTTTAAATGAGTGTTTTTATATGAAATCCATTGTGCCTCTAAATTCTCAAGACGAGTTTCAATATATGATACTGTAAGACGCTCTTTCGACGACTTCTTAAAATTAATTTTACCTCTAGATATTGCAGAAGCAATGTCTTTTTGAATTCTGTTTAATGTTTCCATTTCAACTAAATGTATAAAAATATTTTTACAATGAAATTAGATATATATATATTTTAAACTTAATATAATCTTATACTAACACAACAATTGAAATACTTAAAGTCCTTAAACAAGATGACGAAATTTCTCTAAGTCCAATTATTTTTATCAAAATTTTTCTAAGTGTCAACATGTAATGTTTAGTGGAAATCCGGCATAGGTTCCCCGTAGTATCACTTTTTAACGAATTATTCTAAGTTCCAAACTACTTACTATCTTGAAATATTTTACAAGTCCAGAATTAACTTTACTCTTATTTGCACTTTATTGGTAATCTCAATGCACTATTTCTTAAGTTATTAAGGAAACAATAGTACTCACGATTTTCCACAAGCACACTCACTATTCACTTCCCTTTGATGTTTGGGTTCCTTACTGCTTAGCCGCTCGCTGCTTTGTTGTGACTTTTCATCCGCTTGGCTTTTTCCGTACTGATGATGATTCTTGTGATATGATTTTTTTTTGCCTCACCGCGTCTTCCAACACTGTGCCAAGAACCGTACACCACCGTAGTAGGAGGCTGGAGAGGTGCCCATATAAGTATCTGCCATCGGTGCGAATTTATACAATAAAGTACAACTTTCAAATCTGTAAAGGCAAAAATTCTATTTATGTTACACTGTGGATTAAGCGTTTGTAAGAATTATTGACGGCAATCAGCGGATAGGGCAATAGCGAAATGCCTGAACTTTAAAATTATACAAAATAAATCACCCTGCAGGTTAGGGCCGGAGTGAAGCAAATCAATAAGCGATGGACTACCACAGCTGGCATCCAACACAATTTGTAGCTTTGTGGTAGCCTTATCCTCGCAGATCACTCCGTGGTGCGGGATGTTATAAGCGGGCTTAATAGAAATAGAATCGTTAAAGGAATATGCAATCAGTAACAAATATCCTTTATTAATATAATCTTTAATGACGTCAACATAGGGGGTGCGCAATTTTTGCGATGCCTGAAGTTTTCTTTCTAAGCACAGAAAACGTCTGTAAGCGGTTGAGTATGACTCGCCGAGGGAATAAGGATCCCCACGGAAAGGCAAACCCACTATGTACCTGCCATCATCGAGATCTCGCGTTGTCGTGGAACGAAAATGTTCTTCACATTCAATGTCATCTTGACTATATAACGGCGGTAAATCGACTTCTTCTAGCTGCCAGAAGCGTTTAAGAAGAGTGTCTAAATTATCATTTACGACGGCGCAACACAAAGTTGTAATAACACAATTATTATTAATAAAGCGGTGCGGTTGTAAAATAGGCGCAATGCCCATAATAATATATCCTAAAGTGGTATTAATACCAGAAGGCGATTTATACTTGTCGCATGCAACCATCACGGGTAGCGACAAATGCGTAAACAATGACGCACCGATCAGCATTTGAATCGAAGCGAAGCTACTGTTCGCGAGCTGCAATCGTTGTAGATGCGAAAGCGCAGGGTCTCTCTTAGCCCGATAACATGGCATCTACGACCATGTCAATGGAAGCTGTTTTAGCCTTCCTTAAGGAAAATCACGCATCCGCTTTCGATAGCGCGATGTTGTTTGTCAAGTCGCAAGAAGCTGCGATGGACCTCATTGAGGACGCCGCAGAGGGTGAGTTCGAGACGGTGGTCACAAAGGCCGCCAAACGCAAGCTTAACGCAAAAAACGTGAAAACCGTTCCCGCGAAAGCCCCTAAAAAGGCTGCCGCAGCCCCCGTACCCCGTGGCGAGGAGGCTACAAATATCATTTCCCCGGTACCCTCGGTACCGGAAATAATCATCTCCCCGGCCCCTACGGCCTCGACAAGCACGGCCCCTAAGGCCACCGCGTCCGTTCCGCGTGTTAGGGCACCGCCGCCGGTGATCATACAGGAAAAGGGGGCATGGGACAAAGTGTCAGCCTGGATGCTCGCGCAGAAAGTGTCCTTCTCGTCTGCGCGAGCCACCCAGGAGATCAATAAAGTCCAATGCCCTCAGACGTCGGACCACCGCTGCCTTACGGCACATCTTAGGGAAGCCAACGTACGCTTCCACACGTACGCCCTTGAGGACGAACGGCACTTGTGCGTCGTCATCAAGGGCCTCCCTAAGGAAATAGAGACCGATTATATCCTGCAGGACCTTCAGTCCCAAGGATACCCGGTGCGCGAGGTACATCGGATGTACCATTTTAAAAGTAAAAAACCGTACGATAGTTGCCTCATAATTTCCAACCTTACCCCCGAGGGTAAGAAAATATATAACGTCAAAGCCATATGCTTTCTCACGGGCATCCGCGTGGAGCCCCCTCGAAACCGCGGTCTAATAGGGCAGTGTCATCGCTGCCAAAGATACGGGCACTCAGCGCGAAACTGCAACGGCAGACATAGATGTGTATAATAGTGCCTGGAGGACCATGGCACCGCGGATTGTCCCCGCAAAGTGCCAGACCCCGCTGTTCCGCCGAGCTGCGTGCTGTGCGGGTCCCAGGGGCATCCCGCGAATTACAGAGGATGCCCCATGGCCCCGCGCCGCAAGCACGCAAGGCGACGGGATGGGGAGGGTTTCGAGACCCTCCAACTATTATCAAAACACTAGCAGATGGAATTCTGTTTTTTATCAATACTTACTATACTTTACTGGCAAGAACAAAAGAGCTCCATTTATCATCACGTTCACCCAATCGCCATGATGTATATGAGTATCGTTGGATCATCCGTTCCTTGTAAGCGCCTGTTTTCAATTGCTGGAAACATCGCAAGTGATGAGCGTAACCGCTTGGACCCCAAAAGGCTTGACAGACTGTTGTTTTTAAATAGTTTAGATATTGAGCATTGGGAACTATAGTTTCCAGTTATAATGTCCAATGCTTAATATTTAAACTTTTAACTCTTACCTTATTTTTTACTTTTTTGCAATCAATAAAAATATTCAGTATATAAATACTTATTTTTTTTTATAGTTGATCTTATAATTTGATACGGTAATAAAAATAATTGCTATTTTTGATTTCCCTGATTTTATTGATAAGATATCGTTAATTGCAATATTAATCTTGTTTTTAATAAAATTGATACAAATTTACATTGTAAGCGCAAACTTGAAAAAAAGATCGATTTTTTAAGAATCGATATTGTAGGCCTCGATTTTTTCGAAATGTATATATATATATATATATATATATATATATATATATATATATATATATATATATATATATATATATATATATATATATATATATATATATATATATATATATATATATATATATATATATATATATATATATATATATATATATATATATATATATATATATATATATATATATATATATATATATATATATATATATATATATATATATATATATATATATATATATATATATATATATATATATATATATATATATATATATATATATATATATATATATATATATATATATATTGTATATAATGAAGTATATAATGAATATAATAAACTACGCTCTGCTACCAGAAAATGTATGTAGTAGTATTTAATGAATATAATAAACTGCGTTCTGCTACCAAAAAATGTATATAGTAGTATTTAATGAATATAATGAACCGCGTTCTGCTACCAAAAATATATATTGAATAGTGGGTAGGGGTCAGCAATTGTGGAAGCGTGCTGAAGTGGAGGTTATTTATTAATTATTTACTTTATAGTCGGTTTTAGGATAATAGAAATTGTACAGTACCTTATCTTCATAATTCACAACACAAGCACTGATTGTTCACGTGGAATGCTTCACTTGAGTCTTCTTCACTAGGGGTTACTTGCACTATTATCTTTTGTAGGTTTGTCTTTGTCAGGTTCAATATCAAGAGGGAATACACAAAAGGGAAATCAAATAAGGCTGAGGGAAAATCACACTGCTAATTAATATTAGATTCAGGAAGGACGTGCGCTCGCGTCGGCCGTCTCACGTGCCCCTTTTGCCACTTCTCGACAACTACTGCTCACTACTCGCGCCGGGAGTTGGCACAAGACTTTGACGACAACCCGCGCGGGGGTCATCGCAGGGGGCGGCACAAATAGGAATAAACATAGCCCCCGCCCTAAACATCTAATGTTTACGAGAAAATGGGAGTAGCTAACTAATAGGTAGACGAACTAATTTGGTTAAGGCTCTCTTTAGGATACCTGTCGATGTCTTAACATCGACCACACGCACAACGCTATCTTTACCAGGATAAAGTTGGGAAATGCGACCACGTCGCCACTGTAAAGGGGATAAATTATTATCTTTGATGAGGACTAGCTCGCCTACTGTTGGAGGATTCACTGGATCAGTCCACTTCTGCCTAGTCTGCAGAGTGTATAGGTACTGTAACTGCCACCGCGACCAAAAATGTTGAGTTATCTGTTGCACTACTTGAAAACGGGTTAAACGATTAATTTTTACATTGTTATAGGGATACTCCGGCAAAGCACTAAGAGGTTGGCCAATCAAAAAATGACCGGGCGTCAAAACTTCTAGATAGTTATATATATATATATATATATATATATATATATATATATATATATATATATATATATATATATATATATATATATATATATATATATATATATATATATATATATATATATATATATATATATATATATATATATATATATATATATATATATATATATATATATATATATATATATTGTATATAATGAAGTATATAATGAATATAATAAACTACGCTCTGCTACCAGAAAATGTATGTAGTAGTATTTAATGAATATAATAAACTGCGTTCTGCTACCAAAAAATGTATATAGTAGTATTTAATGAATATAATGAACCGCGTTCTGCTACCAAAAAATATATATTGAATAGTGGGTAGGGGTCAGCAATTGTGGAAGCGTGCTGAAGTGGAGGTTATTTATTAATTATTTACTTTATAGTCGGTTTTAGGATAATAGAAATTGTACAGTACCTTATCTTCATAATTCACAACACAAGCACTGATTGTTCACGTGGAATGCTTCACTTGAGTCTTCTTCACTAGGGGTTACTTGCACTATTATCTTTTGTAGGTTTGTCTTTGTCAGGTTCAATATCAAGAGGGAATACACAAAAGGGAAATCAAATAAGGCTGAGGGAAAATCACACTGCTAATTAATATTAGATTCAGGAAGGACGTGCGCTCGCGTCGGCCGTCTCACGTGCCCCTTTTGCCACTTCTCGACAACTACTGCTCACTACTCGCGCCGGGAGTTGGCACAAGACTTTGACGACAACCCGCGCGGGGGTCATCGCAGGGGGCGGCACAAATAGGAAT
The DNA here is from genome assembly GCA_037178615.1 of Dione vanillae. Lineage (NCBI taxonomy): Eukaryota > Metazoa > Arthropoda > Insecta > Lepidoptera > Nymphalidae > Dione > Dione vanillae. The sequence continues at coordinate 99,382 of JAZFAU010000471.1, read as the reverse complement.
AAACATAGCCCCCGCCCTAAACATCTAATGTTTACGAGAAAATGGGAGTAGCTAACTAATAGGTAGACGAACTAATTTGGTTAAGGCTCTCTTTAGGATACCTGTCGATGTCTTAACATCGACCACACGCACAACGCTATCTTTACCAGGATAAAGTTGGGAAATGCGACCACGTCGCCACTGTAAAGGGGATAAATTATTATCTTTGATGAGGACTAGCTCGCCTACTGTTGGAGGATTCACTGGATCAGTCCACTTCTGCCTAGTCTGCAGAGTGTATAGGTACTCTAACTGCCACCGCGACCAAAAATGTTGAGTTATCTGTTGCACTACTTGAAAACGGGTTAAACGATTAATTTTTACATTGTTATAGGGATACTCCGGCAAAGCACTAAGAGGTTGGCCAATCAAAAAATGACCGGGCGTCAAAACTTCTAGATCGTTAGGGTCATTAGATAAGGGACATAACGGCCGGGAATTTAATACCGCTTCAATTTTAGCAAAAATTGTAGTTAATTCCTCGAATGTTAAAGGAGTTTCATAAACGACCACCGACTCTGATGATTCCTTCTTTGTCAAGAAAGAGTGAGAGTCGTCTTAGGGAAGACCGCAAGGAAACGCTACGCGCTAACGCGATAAGGATACAGATAGCTCAACGGGTAAGTTTCGGGGTTTTATTTATAAATCTCACCATCGTTATCTAAGGTCTAATCATGGTTTGAGGGGTCTCTTCAACCTTCCAGAATCTCTTGATGAGACGGGATAAGGATATTCCAGTCATAGGGGGCTCCAATTCACCATAATCGGCAGCGACTGGACCGCAAACAATATAACCAAAAATTGTAGATAAAGCAGTAAGGCCGTTAAAGTTAAATATTTTATCTTGTAATAAAAGCGCGCCGAACACGTCAGCACCCAATAGTATATCTATCGGGCCAGGCTTATTATAGGTAGGGTCAGCAAGGGAAAAATCACTACTAGGAAAAAACACAGACTCAGGGAACTCAAACTCAGGATGCGTACCGGCAATCACATCTATAACTATAGCAGAGGTTGACACCTCAGGGAAGGAATTATACAAAGGTTTAAAACACAGGGAAATAGAACCACAGGAAACCACTAAAGGAATATTACCTATGCCACGTACAGGGGCACAGGAGGGGGAGATGGTCAAATTGAGGTAATTAACAACAAGATCGGTTGTAATGAGGCAACCCTGGGCACCGGTATCACATAAGGCACGCGCTTCAATAAAATAGCCACTAGCAGTTTTAACGTGTAATTTAATAGTAGGCAATAATATAAGGGAATTGGGTGAGATATTCAGGCAAGGGGAAGGGGGAGTAATACAAGTATCTAGCTATGTGGGTCTATCTTCTCTATTATAGGAATTATCACGATATCTTATAATATTTTCAACCTGTCTATTATTTTCAACCTGTCTAGGTTGGGGCGGAGCATTTTCTCTGGGGGGAGAAGCTCTCTGGGAATGTCGTTGGGGGGAGCGCTGGAGTTGCGAAGGGGAATATTTCTTATGCTGGCCCCCGCCCATATGGGGACTGCGGGTAGAAGAAGGACAGGTACGCGGATAATTGCGTTTATTAAATTTGGAATTATAATTATAATTGCGATTGGATGAGGTGGGATACATTGGGTTACGGGAATCATTAAAACATAGCATAGTATGATGGGATGAGCGACCGCAGGTTGAACATTTGTAGTCCCGCTTGCACATAAGGATTGAATGTTTGTCCAAACACCTATAACATAACCGGGAATGTTTTACAAATCCCGATCTATCTCTAGGATTCATAGCTCTAAATTCGGGACATTCACGGAGGTAATGGGAAGAGGAAGCACACAGGTAACATTTTTTACTATTATTTATTACAGGTAACATTTTTTGTCTATTATCTAATATAGGGGAGAGAGGAGCCGCAAAGTAAGTATGTTTAGGTACAGTACTTTTAAATTTCGTCAGGTTAGAATCTACAAGGGAGGTGTTGCCAACGTTGTCATGGTGACGACATTCGTCTTCCAAAAAAGTAGTAAGATTTCTAAAGGTAGGCAATTCATCAGCGTCACCGCCATAACAACGCTCAAAACGGGATTTCAAATCAGAGGGAAGCTTAGTCAAACATATATGTACTAACATATAAGACCATGAGGAGACGGGTAACTCTAAACGTTCTAAACAGCGATAGGCAGTTAACAAGGGGTTCAAGAAAGCCGCGCGCAAACCTGTAAATTTATTCGAAATCTCCGGCAGGGTAAGTATCTGGGTTATGTAGGTATTAGCAAGAACCCGTGTATTGTGATACCGCTGTTTCAACAACTCACGAGCAACTTCATAGTTGCCTTCTTCAATTTTTAAATGTAGCAACAACCGCTTAGGTTCATCTGCTAAGGATCCAACCAAGTACTGTAATTTCATTGTGGGGGTTAAATGGTGTTGGGAATCTACTACACTGTCAAACTGATCAATAAAACTTATCCAGGAGTCAGGACGTCCATCAAACTTAGGGATAGGTAAATCAGGTAATCTATTACAAGGAGTTCGCTCAGTAATATTTTTACTACTCATTCTTACGGGTGTACTGGCTATAACAGGATCAACTACGGGAGCAGGTGGGCACAACTCTAACTGACGCACCCGGAGGTCGTCTATTTTCTTATTTACTAAACGCACTTCTTTTTTTACATAACTAATTTCTTGGTAATCGATAGCCGGGTCTAACCCACCCAGGAGCACTGAGGACGCGTTTACAAATAAATTACAATGAGAATCTAAATCCTTGAACCTAACTAATAATCTAGGTATTTCAGAAGTGCCAAGAAGTTCCGAGGTATCGGCAATCCAATCGGAAACAAAGCGTACCACACCTATATTTTTTCTATATTCTGCGCTTTCCGTATATAAGGAACATTTTACTGTTTCATCATGAGTAGCCATTTTAAATTATCAAGTAAACTAATAACTGAACTAAAATATTAAAAATTAATAAACGCGTAATAAACAATGAACCCACTACCAACGGGCGAGATCAGAAATCAAGTAAACAAATCACTCAACTAAAATATTAAAAAAAATAATAAACTCGTAATAAACAATGAACCCACTACCAACGGGCGAAATCAGAAATCAAGTAAACAAATAACTCAACTAAAATATTGAAAAAATAATAAACTCGTAATAAACAATGAATCCACAACAGCTGGCGAGATAAGAAACCAGTTACGGTCAAGTTCAGGGACGCGTCGCATCTACATATATCGCAATACAACAAAATAATATGATATACAATATGACTACAATTAAGGCTTAAGCTTCATTTAAATAAAAATAAAAAAAAAAGGGTGACAATAAAAGTGTAGGGATAATATTTTAAAGTAAGTTAGTTTTTAAGGAAATTATATTAAAATATTTTAACTAACTTCAATTATAATTTAAAACGGGATAGGTAATAACGTATAGGCGTAATATTATAAAATATATGTAACCATATTATGTGTATTTATTATATTTTATATTTAATATATAAAATTATATTCAATATTTATTTATATATTTTACACATTATACATTCACCCTACACAATTATATATTCAATATTATATGTATAAAAATTTCATATAACATTATTTTTTAAACAACTCGATGCGAACACGTTTTAAAAGGTTAGGAAATCAAATTATATTGTAATTATGCGTTAGGTACCAAATTAAGAGCCAAAATACCAAAACGGGAGAATAACACTGTAATCAAAGGGACTCAGGGGCATGAAACTACGTTATAATCAGGGGGACTCAGAGGGATTAAACCACGCTATAATTAAGGGGGCCCAGAGGGATGAAAACTACGCTATAATTAAGGGGGCCCAGAGGGATGAAAACCACGCTCTGCTACCAGAAAATGTATATAATGAAGTATATAATGAATATAATAAACTACGCTCTGCTACCAGAAAATTTATATATTATATAATGAAACTACGCTCTGCTACCAGAAAATGTATGTAGTAGTATTTAATGAATATAATAAACTGCGTTCTGCTACCAAAAAATGTATATAGTAGTATTTAATGAATATAATGAACCGCGTTCTGCTACCAAAAAATATATATTGAATAGTGGGTAGGGGTCAGCAATTGTGGAAGCGTGCTGAAGTGGAGGTTATTTATTAATTATTTACTTTATAGTCGGTTTTAGGAAAATAGAAATTGTACAGTACCTTATCTTCATAATTCACAACACAAGCACTGATTGTTCACGTGGAATGCTTCACTTGAGTCTTCTTCACTAGGGGTTACTTGCACTATTATCTTTTGTAGGTTTGTCTTTGTCAGGTTCAATATCAAGAGGGAATACACAAAAGGGAAATCAAATAAGGCTGAGGGAAAATCACACTGCTAATTAATATTAGATTCAGGAAGGACGTGCGCTCGCGTCGGCCGTCTCACGTGCCCCTTTTGCCACTTCTCGACAACTACTGCTCACTACTCGCGCCGGGAGTTGGCACAAGACTTTGACGACAACCCGCGCGGGGGTCATCGCAGGGGGCGGCACAAATAGGAATAAACATATATATATATATATATATATATATATATATATATATATATATATATATATATATATATATATATATATATATATATATATATATATATATATATATATATATATATATATATATATATATATATATATATATATATATATATATATATATATATATATATATATATATATATATATATATATATATATATATATATATATATATATATATATATATATATATATATATATGTATATATATATATATATATATATATATATATATATATATTTATTATTATTATCACATTAAAATTACATTATTTGCTTACAACTAATGAGACACTACAAAAAACCACGTAAGTTTATCTTGAGTGTCGTGTTCGTCCTACTGTTTAGGGTGCGTTTACATAATATTTTTTTCAAATAATACTTAATATTTTTCTTATTGATTTTCATTCTTATATTATAGTGCAGGTTATTTATTAAGTAAGGAATTATGTACGCCCTGGTTCGCTTGCCATACTTGTTATTTGCTGACCGAGTAACTAATTTCTTTTGCGCCATACTACGCGTTTTAATGTTATGACAAATTTCGTTTTTGAAATTACAGTGGAAGTAATTTTCTTTTAATATTAAATATTTTATTTTATTATAGATATGTATCACATTACAATGATTAAAGAGAATCATTTCATTACAATTTGCACTTAGTTTTATGTTTAATGGGACGATATTCTTTAATATTCTAATTTGTAGCTGATATATATACCTGAGAGATGTTTTGTCAGTTCGGCCGTAACTGCTAAGTCCATATGATATTATTGAATCAGCTAGCGCATTATAAAGCAATATCTTACTTTTAAACGTTAATTTATTCTTTATAATATATAAGTTAGCCAGAAATGCTCTTAATTTATTACATACGTAATTAATATGTTCATGCCAGTTAAACTTATGGTCAATTATTATTCCTAGGTATCGATGAGATAATACTAATTCTATTGAAGGACAATCACAGTGATCACTAGGGTTGTGCAAACATGCGTGCGTATGAGACTATACTACGATTTATTTTGCTATTAGATTTTAAATAAGGTGAATGAATATGCATCATTTTCATTTTAAGAGGATTTAAAACTATTTCACTATCGTGGCACCACTTGTTTAAAATGTCAAAATCTTCTTGCAATAGCCTAACACCCTCATTGACTTCTTTAGCTGCTACAAGCATGCAAGTATCATCTGCATACTGATACGTAATACAGTGACGAAATAGTTTACTCATTTTATTAATATAAGCTATGAAATGTAAAGGCCCTAGAACCGAACCCTGAGCTGTGCCTTCAGACACTTTCATACCTATTTGTGAGGTAATTTTTTTTTTTTTTTTTTTTTTTTTTTTTTTTTTTTTTTTTTTTTTTTTTTTAGCTTCACGCTTTTATCCCGCACATGGCAGGGTAGGCAGAGGGAACTGCACTACTTAGTCCCTGCTTACTCCGTCCCCGCTTTCCGCCGTTTTCGAGGCATTGCGTGTTGAGTGGCGGAACTCAACGCCGCGCTTTGCCTTAGTTGCCAGAGCGAGGAAAATGGAAAATAGAAAAATCCATCTTCCCCGACTGGGGATCGAACCCAGAAACCGTCGCGTTAGTCGCGTTACAGGCAGACGTTGCGCCTCTGCGCCACGACGGTGAGGTGAGGTAATTCTTACACCAATTCAACAGTGGCCCTCTTATTCCCGTATTTTCTAGTCTTTGTGCCAGTTTATCGTGATTTAAAGCATCAAATGCGCGAGAAAAGTCAACAAACAACGCCAAAACATGAAACTTCTGATCTAACCATGTATTTACTTGATCAGTGAACGATGATAATAGCATGCTAGTATTTTTACCTGGCCGAAATCCATATTGAGCTTCATCTAAAATATCATTTTTTTCGTAAAAAGAATGAATTTGATTACTAATAAATTTTTCTGAAATTTTATTGATTACAGAATTTAATGTTATCGGCCTGTAATTGTTAACGTCATCATGCTTCCCTTTTTTATAAACTGGTCTAACACAACCGTTCTTCAGTTCATCTGGGTAGGTCCCCGTTTCTACGCTAGTGTTAATGAATTTAGCAATAGGTTTACTAATTCGTTTTGCAATTGCCTTAATTTCATATCCCCTAATACCGTCACTTCCGGGTGCTTTGTTTTCTTTTATATTACTAATTATCTTTAAAATATTATTTTCAGTTGCTTTTTTAAATTTAATGCTACATAAAGACGAGCTATTGCATGTTATGTTAGAATTTAATAAATTTTTTTTACAGTTTGGAATAATTTTCTTTACTTCGTCTGACCACAAAATTTTCTGCAATTTCTTTCGGAGACATATTAAAAGAACTAAAAGCCGAAAGTATTATCTCGTCGATAGATTTACATATTCTGCCACACATTTTATTTAAAACATTCCAAAGTTTTTTAATATTGTTGTAGTTTGACTTAATTTGTTTTTTATAATACAGGTTTTTATAATATTCAATTATTTTATGAACTTTATTTCTTGTCTTATTGTATTGTAATCTTAAATTAGCATTATTCGGATCACGTCTCCATTTTTTAAACAGTCTATCTCTTTTTTTTGATAGATTAATTATGTTTTTATTGATCCAGGGGGCTATTCGCAATTTATTTTTTATTTTTATAATACTTTTTTTAGCGTTTAGATAGGCATTATTAAATATTTGCTTAATGTGGTTATAAATTTCTAAAGACGTACATAAACTATCAACTCGCTCCCAGTCCGCCGTACATAATTCCTTTCTCAATATACCAGAATCGTATACATTTATTTGTTTATTATTAACACATTTACTTGCCGGTGACTCGTAGCTTGTACACAATGCAACTAAGACTAGCCGATGGTCCGCTAGTACAGTGTCGACTGCCGCGGTGCACGGACCAACTGAGCGTGATCTTACAAAGATATGATCTAAGCATGATTTAGAAATAATTTTTAATCTTTTTTCGATACGTGTATATTCTGTAATACCACACATTAATCCGTGCTCCGCCATGACATTTAAATACATATCGGTAACTTTAGATGATACTTTCAGGTCTATATTCATATCCCCGGCAACTATGACATTAGATGAATGAATATTTTTTAATAATAATGTAAGTTCCGTCACAAAAAGTTTCTTATTATATGAAGGTGGTCTATAAATTGCACATATTGTAACTACTTGGTCACATACATTAACATATCCTATAATAGATTCAAACATATATGTGTTATAGTTGTGAAGGGTGAATGTTAAGTAATCTTTAATATAAACTATAATGCCACCTCCTTTTCTGTTTTCACGCAGATTTATTTGCATTTTATAACCAGGAATGTTAAAAAGGTTACTTACTTCTTTTGATATTCCTACTTCTGTTAGAATTATAATATCGATTGGATGTAGTGTTGAATCCAATACTTCTAATAGTTTTGAATAATTTTTAACAATTGATCTAATATTTATATGAATACAAAAAATATTTATATGACATTTAGGGATCTTTCTTAGGAAACTATTACAATCTATACAATTATTAATTTCTTTTATTCCTGACAATTCTTTTCTTTTATCCATGCTATTTTTATTTGTTTATTATTTTTTTTTTATTATTAATATACCTATATAAGCAGAAATGGCCTAATTTACACAAGAAGTACTTATTTTTCATTTTTGGTAATTATATCAATATCTAAAAGACATTTTATTATATGTATTTTACTTACTTTTGTTTTCCTTGCGTATATTCTGCCATTCTTACACCATACAAATTCAAACGTACTACTTAGCTGCTTTTTACTATTATACAATAGCATTTTATTATAAGGCGTTAATGCTTCCCGTATAAAAATCGGAGTGTTTTCTTGTTCACGCTGCACATTGTGTACAATATCACCAACGGTAAACCGTGTCTGCTTAGATGCTGTTAACCACTGATCCCTGGCGTACTGGTTCTTCATTTCCACGGTGAGAGATCCGGATCTTTCTTTGTGCGGTTGTATGACACGTATACATTTGACGTCATCGTTGTTCATCTTTAACTTAGTAGCAATGGATTTTATGATTTCTTGAGGTTTTTGTAATACTGCCTGTGGTACTCCTGATATTTCCACGGAGCTCCCCAGGGACCTTTGTTCCATCTCTTGTATTTTGAACTCTGCAGAAGCCACGCGCAGTTCAAGATTTTTATTAGTATTTTGAAGTTCAATATTTTTATTTTCTAACATTTTTAATTTAATTTCTTGTCTTTTAAAAGACTCCTCGATGTTGGTTATTTGATCGCTTAAGAAGTTAAGCGATAATTCAAATTCTTTCTTAAGTGCTTCAAATTCCTTTTTAATGATCTTCTTCATCTCTGTTGTTATATCACGAACAAGCTTGTTTCCCGTTTTGTTCTCAGCCACTAGTTCCATTTCCTCTTCTTCGTCGGAGTCATCGCCCTGCGCTAAAATGGACGATCTGTGCGAGGCGTTACTCAGACAGTCCTCACAACTCCATTCTAGTCCAGTAGCATTACGAAGAGACGCCAATTGCTTCGCAGAAAGTTTAGCACAAGAAGTTGTAGCATGAACACTCTTCTCACAACGGCTGCAAATTATACCCAGTCCTTTTTTTGTAATATTTTTGTTGCACGTATTACATTTTGCTATTATTGGCATTTTGTGAGGGTAGTAAACGCACGGTATAAGATGACGTGTGTCTAGCTCGTAGTTTAAAAGACGAATATATATATATATATATATATATATATATATATATATATATATATATATATATATATATATATATATATATATATATATATATATATATATATATATATATATATATTATATATATATATATATATATATATATATATATATATATATATATATATATATATATATATATATATATATATATATATATATATATATATATATATATATATATATATATATATATATATATATATATATATATATATATATATATATATATATATATATATTTCCTACCATCTCCCCCTCCTGTGCCCCTGTACGTGGCATAGGTAATATTCCTTTAGTGGTTTCCCGTGGTTCTATTTCCCTGTGTTTTAAAACACAGGGAAATAGAACCACGGGAAACCACTAAAGGAATATTACCTATGCCACGTACAGGGGCACAGGAGGGGGAGATGGTCAAATTGAGGTAATTAACAACAAGATCGGTTGTAATGAGGCAACCCTGGGCACCGGTATCACATAAGGCACGCGCTTCAATAAAATAGCCACTAGCAGTTTTAACGTGTAATTTAACAGTAGGCAATAATATAAGGGAATTGGGTGAGATATTCAGGCAAGGGGAAGGGGGAGTAATACAAGTATCTAGCTATGTGGGTCTATCTTCTCTATTATAGGAATTATCACGATATCTTATATTATTTTCAACCTGTCTAGGTTGGGGCGGAGCATTTTCTCTGGGGGGAGAAGCTCTCTGGGAATGTCGTTGGGGGGAGCGCTGGAGTTGCGAAGGGGAATATTTCTTATGCTGGCCCCCGCCCATATGGGGGACCGCGGGTAGAAGCAGGACAGGTACGCGGATAATTGCGTTTATCAAACTTCGAATTATAATTATAATTGCGATTGGATGAGGTGGGATACATTGGGTTACGGAAATCATTAAAACATAGCATAGTATGATGGGATGAGCGACCGCAGGTTGAACATTTGTAGTCCCGCTTGCACATAAGAATTGAATGTTTGTCCAAACACCTATAACATAACCGGGAATGTTTTACAAATCCCGATCTTTCTCTAGGATTCATAGCTCTAAATTCGGGACATTCACGGAGGTAATGGGAAGAGGAAGCACACAGGTAACATTTTTACTATTATTTATTACAGGTAACATTTTTTGTCTATTATCTAATATAGGGGAGAGAGGAGCCGCAAAGTAAGTATGTTTAGGTACAGTACTTTTAAATTTCGTCAGGTTAGAATCTACAAGGGAGGTGTTGCCAACGTTGTCATGGTGACGACATTCGTCTTCCAAAAAAGTAGTAAGATTTCTAAAGGTAGGCAATTCATCAGCGTCACCGCCATAACAACGCTCAAAACGGGATTTCAAATCAGAGGGAAGCTTAGTCAAACATATATGTACTAACATATAAGACCATGAGGAGACGGGTAACTCTAAACGTTCTAAACAGCGATAGGCAGTTAACAAGGGGTTCAAGAAAGCCGCGCGCAAACCTGTAAATTTATTCGAAATCTCCGGCAGGGTAAGTATCTGGGTTATGTAGGTATTAGCAAGAACCCGTGTATTGTGATACCGCTGTTTCAACAACTCACGAGCAACTTCATAGTTGCCTTCTTCAATTTTAAATGTAGCAACAACCGCTTAGGTTCATCTGCTAAGGATCCAACCAAGTACTGTAATTTCATTGTGGGGGTTAAATGGTGTTGGGAATCTACTACACTGTCAAACTGGTCAATAAAACTTATCCAGGAATCAGGACGTCCATCAAACTTAGGGATAGGTAAATCAGGTAATCTATTATAAGAAGTTCGCTCAGTAATATTTTTACTACTCATTCTTACGGGTGTACTGGCCATGACAGGATCAACTACGGGAGCAGGTGGGCACAACTCTAACTGACGTACCCGGAGGTCGTCTATTTTCTTATTTACTAAACGCACTTCTTTTTTTACATAACTAATTTCTTGGTAATCGATAGCCGGGTCTAACCCACCCAGGAGCACTGAGGACGCGTTTACAAATAAATTACAATGAGAATCTAAATCCTTGAACCTAACTAATAATCTAGGTATTTCAGAAGTGCCAAGAAGTTCCGAGGTATCGGCAATCCAATCGGAAACAAAGCGTACCACACCTATATTTTTTCTATATTCTGCGCTTTCCGTATATAAGGAACATTTTACTGTTTCATCATGAGTAGCCATTTTAAATTATCAAGTAAACTAATAACTGAACTAAAATATTAAAAATTAATAAACGCGTAATAAACAATGAACCCACTACCAACGGGCGAGATCAGAAATCAAGTAAACAAATAACTCAACTAAAGAGAAGAAACAACTTAGCTTCCATGGATTCACCGTGCGGGTGCCGGGCCCATCGTGTTGTAGGAAGAGGAGCTCCGAGCAGCGCCTGGGACTTGCGACCCAAGTGTAGGTTTAAAGGGCCCCTTTAAAATGCATTAACGCTCACCTTCACTGTCCGAGCTCCTCCCACTACCTAACCAAATTTTGAAAGATTCTACCAAAGCCGCCTTCGAAGTGCGTTCTAGAAATGAATTTGTGATAGTTCTAGACAGGCCGAGATCTTTTAATAAACTATAGAGAGATTTCGCTGTTATACCTCTCGCTCCTACTTCAACCGCATATAAGCTCGCTCTAAACCTATTCCTGGTCAGTTCGTTAGTAAGGTCGAAATACTTATTGAGTTTAAGGTGGTGACTTTTCGGGATATTTGTTTCCCACGGAACTGTAAGTTCTACCAGTACTACGCGTTTTAGGCTTCGAGAGTAAAGAAAAATGTCCGGTCTGGATGACGAAACACAAATATCCTCAGGGATTCTATACTGTTTCTCATACGTGTCCATCACAAGTGTCCAATCAGGAGCTGGATCTAATATGGAGAATTAAAAAAAATAATAAACTCGTAATAAACAATGAATCCACAACAACTGGCGAGATAAGAAACCAGTTACGCGTCGAGTCGGCAATCTACTTATATCGCAATACAACAAAATAATATGATATATAATATGACTACAATTAAGGCTTAAGCTTCATTTAAATAAAAATCAAAAAAAAAGGGTAACAATAAAAGTGTAGGGATAATATTTTAAAGTAAGTTAGTTTTTTAAGGAAATTATATTAAAATATTTTAACTAACTTCAATTATAATTTAAAACGGGATAGGTAATAACGTATAGGCGTAATATTATAAAATATATGTAACCATATTATGTGTATTTATTATATTTTATATTTAATATATAAAATTATATTCAATATTTATTTATATATTTTACACATTATACATTCACCCTACACAATTATATATTCAATATTATATGTATAAAAATTTCATATAACATTATTTTTTAAACAACTCGATGCGAACACGTTTTAAAAGGTTAGGAAATCAAATTATATTGTAATTATGCATTAGGTACCAAATTAAGAGCCAAAATACCAAAACGGGAGAATAACACTGTAATCAAAGGGACTCAGGGGCATGAAACTACGCTATAATCAGGGGGACTCAGAGGGATTAAACTACGCTATAATTAAGGGGGCCCAGAGGGATGAAAACTACGCTCTGCTACCAGAAAATGTATATAGTAGTATATAATGAATATAATGAACTGCGTTCTGCTACCAAAAAATGTATATAGTATATAGTGAAACCACGCCCTGCTACCAGAAAATGTATATTGAATAATGTAGGGTAGGGTGTGCCGCATTTGTGGAAGCGTGCTGAGGGGGAGGTTAGTTATTAATTATTTACCTTATAGTTGGTCTTAGGATAATAGAAATTGTACAGTACCTTATCTTCATGATTCATAACACAAACACTGATTGTTCCCGGCCGCCATGGAATGTTTCACTTGAGTCTTCTTCACTAGGGGTTACTTGCACTATTATCTTTTGTAGGTTTGTCTTTGTCAGGTTCAATATCAAGAGGGAATACACAAAAGGGAAATCAAATAAGGCTGAGGGAAAATCACACCGCTAATTAATATATCGATTCAGGAAGGACGTGCGCTCGCGTCGGCCGTCTCACGTGCCCCTTTTACTACTTCTCGACAAGTACTGCTAACTACTACTGTTACCGACCGCGCGGGGTGTTCGCACAAGGCTCTAAACTAGTCGGGGTTGCCATATATGAACAAACATATATATATATATATATATATATATATATATATATATATATATATATATATATATATATATATATATATATATATATATATATATATATATATATATATATATATATATATATATATATATATATATATATATATATATATATATATATATATATATATATATATATATATATATATATATATATATATATATATATATATATATATATATATATATATATATATATATATATATATATATATATATATATATATATATATATATATATATATATATATATATATATATATATATATATATATATATATATATATATATATATATATATATATATATATATATATATATATATATATATATATATATATATATATATATATATATATATATATATATATATATATATATATATATATATATATATATATGTTTGTTCATATATGGCAACCCCGACTAGTTTAGAGCCTTGTGCGAACACCCCGCGCGGTCGGTAACAGTAGTAGTTAGCAGTACTTGTCGAGAAGTAGTAAAAGGGGCACGTGAGACGGCCGACGCGAGCGCACGTCCTTCCTGAATCGATATATTAATTAGCGGTGTGATTTTCCCTCAGCCTTATTTGATTTCCCTTTTGTGTATTCCCTCTTGATATTGAACCTGACAAAGACAAACCTACAAAAGATAATAGTGCAAGTAACCCCTAGTGAAGAAGACTCAAGTGAAACATTCCATGGCGGCCGGGAACAATCAGTGTTTATGTTATGAATCATGAAGATAAGGTACTGTACAATTTCTATTATCCTAAGACCGACTATAAGGTAAATAATTAATAACTAACCTCCCCCTCAGCACGCTTCCACAAATGCGGCACACCCTACCCTACATTATTCAATATACATTTTCTGGTAGCAGGGCGTGGTTTCACTATATACTATATACATTTTTTGGTAGCAGAACGCAGTTCATTATATTCATTATATACTACTATATACATTTTCTGGTAGCAGAGCGTAGTTTTCATCCCTCTGGGCCCCCTTAATTATAGCGTAGTTTAATCCCTCTGAGTCCCCCTGATTATAGCGTAGTTTCATGCCCCTGAGTCCCTTTGATTACAGTGTTATTCTCCCGTTTGGTATTTTGGCTCTTAATTTGGTACCTAACGCATAATTACAATATAATTTGATTTCCTAACCTTTTAAAACGTGTTCGCATCGAGTTGTTTAAAAAATAATGTTATATGAAATTTTTATACATATAATATTGAATATATAATTGTGTAGGGTGAATGTATAATGTGTAAAATATATAAATAAATATTGAATATAATTTTATATATTAAATATAAATATAATAAATACACATAATATGGTTACATATATTTTATAATATTACGCCTATACGTTATTACCTATCCTGTTTTAAATTATAATTGAAGTTAGTTAAAATAATTTAATATAATTTCCTTAAAAAACTAACTTACTTTAAAATATTATCCCTACACTTTTATTGTTACCCTTTTTTTTTATTTTTATTTAAATGAAGCTTAAGCCTTAATTGTAGTCATATTATATATCATATTATTTTGTTGTATTGCGATATAAGTAGATTGCCGACTCGACGCGTAACTGGTTTCTTATCTCGCCAGTTGTTGTGGATTCATTGTTTATTACGAGTTTATTATTTTTTTTAATATTTTAGTTGAGTTATTTGTTTACTTGATTTCTGATCTCGCCCGTTGGTAGTGGGTTCATTGTTTATTACGCGTTTATTAATTTTAATATTTTAGTTCAGTTATTAGTTTACTTGATAATTTAAAATGGCTACTCATGATGAAACAGTAAAATGTTCCTTATATACGGAAAGCGCAGAATATAGAAAAAATATAGGTGTGGTACGCTTTGTTTCCGATTGGATTGCCGATACCTCGGAACTTCTTGGCACTTCTGAAATACCTAGATTATTAGTTAGGTTCAAGGATTTAGATTCTCATTGTAATTTATTTGTAAACGCGTCCTCAGTGCTCCTGGGTGGGTTAGACCCGGCTATCGATTACCAAGAAATTAGTTATGTAAAAAAAGAAGTGCGTTTAGTAAATAAGAAAATAGACGATCTCCGGGTGCGTCAGTTAGAGTTGTGCCCACCTGCTCCCGTAGTTGATCCTGTTATAGCCAGTACACCCGTAAGAATGAGTAGTAAAAATATTACTGAGCGAACTCCTTGTAATAGATTACCTGATTTACCTATCCCTAAGTTTGATGGACGTCCTGACTCCTGGATAAGTTTTATTGATCAGTTTGACAGTGTAGTAGATTCCCAACACCATTTAACCCCCACAATGAAATTACAGTACTTGGTTGGATCCTTAGCAGATGAACCTAAGCGGTTGTTGCTACATTTAAAAATTGAAGAAGGCAACTATGAAGTTGCTCGTGAGTTGTTGAAACAGCGGTATCACAATACACGGGTTCTTGCTGATACCTACACAACCCAGATACTTACCCTGCCGGAGATTTCGAATAAATTTACAGGTTTGCGCGCGGCCTTTTTGAACCCCTTGTTAACTGCCTATCGCTGTTTAGAACGTTTAGAGTTACCCGTCTCCTCATGGTCTTATATGTTAGTACATATATGTTTGACTAAGCTTCCCTCTGATTTGAAATCCCGTTTTGAGCGTTGTTATGGCGGTGACGCTAATGAATTACCTACCTTTAAAAATCTTATTACCTTTTTGGAAGACGAATGTCGTCACCATGACAACGTTGGCAACACCTCCCTTGTAGATTCTAACCTGACGAAATTTAAAAGTACTATACCTAAACATACTTACTTTGCGGCTCCTCCCTCCCCTATGTTAAATAATAGACAAAAAATGTTACCTGTAATAAATAATAGTAAAAAATTTTACCTGTGTGCTTCCTCTTCCCATTACCTCCGTGAATGTCCCGAATTTAGAGCTATGAATCCTAGAGATAGATCGGGATTTGTAAAACATTCCCGGTTATGTTATAGGTGTTTGGACAAACATTCAATTCTTATGTGCAAGCGGGACTACAAATGTTCAACCTGCGGTCGCTCATCCCATCACACTATGCTATGTTTTAATGATTCCCGTAACCCAATGTATCCCACCTCATCCAATCGCAAGTATAATTATAATTCCAAATTTAATAGACGCAATTATCCGCGTACCCGTCCTGCTTCTACCCGCGGTCCCCATATGGGCGGGGGCCAGCATAAGAAATATTCCCCTTCGCAACTCCAGCGCTCCCCCCAACGACATTCCCAGAGAGCTTCTCCCCCCAGAGAAAATGCTCCGCCCCAACCTAGACAGGTTGAAAATAATAGACAGGTTGAAAATATTATAAGATATCGTGATAATTCCTATAATAGAGAAGATAGACCCACATAGCTAGATACTTGTATTACTCCCCCTTCCCCTTGCCTTAATATCTCACCCAATTCCCTTATATTATTGCCTACTGTTAAATTACACGTTAAAACTGCTAGTGGTTATTTTATTGAAGCGCGTGCCTTATGTGATACCGGTGCCCAGGGTTGCCTCATTACAACCGATCTTGTTGTTAATTACCTCAATTTGACCATCTCCCCCTCCTGTGCCCCTGTACGTGGCATAGGTAATATTCCTTTAGTGGTTTCCCGTGGTTCTATTTCCCTGTGTTTTAAACCTTTGTATAATTCCTTCCCTGAGGTGTCAACCTCTGCTATGGTTATAGATGTGATTGCCGGTACGCATCCTGAGATTGAGTTCCCTGAGTCTGTGTTTTTTCCTAATAGTGATTTTTCCCTTGCTGACCATACCTATAATAAGCCTGGCCCGATAGATATACTATTGGGTGCTGACGTGTTCGGCTATATATATATATATATATATATATATATATATATATATATATATATATATATATATATATATATATATATATATATATATATATATATATATATATATATATATAATATATATATATATATATATATATATATATATATATATATATATATATATATATATATATATATATATATATATATATATATATATATATATATATATATATATATATATATATATATACATATATATATATATATATATATATATATATATATATATATATATATATATATATATATATATATATATATATATATATATATATATATATATATATATATATATATATGTATATGTATATATATATATATATATATATATATATATATATATATATATATATATATATATATATATATATATATATATATATATATATATATATATATATATATATATATATATATATATATATATATATATATATATATATATATATATATATATATATATATATATATATATATATATATATATATATATATATATATATATATATATATATATATATATATATATATATATATATATATATATATATATATATATATATATATATATATATATATATATATCCATTGTATATGTACTTACTTACTTACTTACGTTTAGTCAATTTCTACACAGAAATAAGGTTAGTGATATCACAAATGATGGTATTGAGAATGTAGGTTGTAATAAGATCAGCATTCAATTCTCAAACGCTGCTGCAGCGAATTCTTTTTTGACCAGCCCAATCTAAGGCTTGTGTAAGTATGTCGCATCTATACCTACATTTGTTATTACCCACATAGGTATAATAAGAGAGGTACTAGTCTACTTCTCATTAGATAAGCTTGTGGAGTTTTTAGTTTTTCCATCTGGCTATGGACAGGTATTGAAAGCACGAAAAGTGAATTGAAAGTGTGTGAGTAAGGGAGTGACTGCTTGGATCCTGACCCAGTCGGCTGTGGTTACTTCTATAGGTCAAGTAGTTGCCTGAAAAGCTGCTATTTTCTTCATTTGAGTTTTATACTTATTTGTAATATTTTTCAACTTTTTCTTTATTGTCTTTGTTAAGCTTTTTTCACCAAACTCGTATTTACAACCTGAAAAATCAACATTTTTAGATGAAGACATTGAATATAGTATTATAGTATAGTATACCTAGGACAATTCACGCATGGCATGAGATCCCTGTATGGCAATTATAAATTGACACCAAAACCTTGCAGGAGAATGCAAGCTTCTATTTCTTTTTTAACAATTTCCATTATGGTTTAATTGAACATTACTAAATACAACAAGAAAGTAGTGGTATCTGTTTCTATTTTTTTCAATTTTTCCTAAGTTATAAAAACAATTACAAGATACATAAAATACATAGACCAAGTTAAAGTAAGCATATTTACCAATGTTATATTGAAGAGTAACAGATAATGTTCTTTGTTGCATAGTTGTCCTCTCACTCTTCTTTTTTATTTTTAGAAGACATAAGAATATATAATTAGACATAAATTTTCATCATAACATACTAATTATATTATATCATTAGAGAATATTTAACAGAATCAGATAACCATAGATATCAAATTTAATTATTTACATTTACATTTAATTTTTATTTATATGTAAGTTCAGAAGTAATTACATGAGATGTTGTAGGTTCTTTGTCAAGATTGGTAGTAAGTGATCTCTGGGGTTGAAATGTGCGCTTCTTTGAAAGTTAAGTACAATATGTTTGTTATTATGCACTGATTCTTCTATACTCTATTTTGTTTCTGCCTTCATACTTCAAAGAAAAGTTTGCCTTCCTGGGTTCCCATTCTCAATCTTTCCATCTCCATTCAACATATGATAATGAATTGGAGATGCCACTATGTGCTATAATGAATCTTTTAAAGCTAAGACGATAAAACTATGGAACAAATTAGCAAACCATACCAGACATTCAAGGTCTCTTAAAACCTTTGAGTGTTGCCTCAAGGAATTGCTCATAAGTTAGAATGATGTTCGTGAAGTGATCACAATAGGTTTAGGGAAATCTGGTTGAGTTTGTTGTGGGCTCTTCTCACCAGGCCACGCTTGGAACCCTCGTAAGTTTAGTTTTAAGTTGTGGAGTGTGTAGGTTTCTGAGGGCCTCAATTCAATATTTATTATCGAATTGGGCTCCTCTGACACTCATCCATTCACTCTATCTGACGTACACATGTGATCATCTTATTGATTCTAAGTGTAAAACTTATAAATAAATAAATAAAATAAATATTATTTACGGTCATAACTTTTTTTTAATTTGTGTTCTTTATGCATATAAGTATATGGTTGTGTGTGTATGTATATATGTGTATTTGTATTGTAGATCTAATATAAGCATTATGCATGATTAAATATTTAATATTTATATCACATACTTATTTAATTATATACATATGTATTCATATATGTATATGTGTATGTATGCATGGGTTTGTGTATGTGTATGTTTGTGTGTATATATATTATTTACCTTTAAAAACATCTTTATGCAATATCGGCCAACTATTATTGGTTCACTTAGATTGTAATTGTAATCGAAAAAATTGCCTTTAAAAGGTTACTTGAATACATGGTGATCATATATTAATTTGTAATAGGCTTACTATTTAAGCCACTTAATAAGTGCAATAAAGAGTTTTTGATTGATTGATTGATTCATACTCAGTTCTTCTTAGATGATATGCAGAGTGTTATAGGTAGTATCCAGGTCTTCAAATGCTTACTTGAGATTTTTGTAAAAAGTATCAAAGATTACATATAGTAAATTTTTATATATTTTTATGTAAGACAGGTTTACTTTTCTGGTGCTTAGATGTAAGATTGAAATGACCTATGCATGGAACAAGGATATATAAATTCAAATTTCTTTTTTGAATTAATGACTTAAGAGTTATTTATATATTCAATTAGTAAATTAAATGAAAATGAAATATGGTAGCTCTGCACACAATAAAATAGCTTTCCAAGCCTTAAATGTTTCAATGTGTTTATTTTTTGCTTTTTCAGGTTTGGAAAACGATGCAATGGTCCTAAATACAATTAAATAAGACATGAATAATAATAATATAAGGAATGTACTCAGAAAATGAGCTAAAATAATGTGTATTATAAAAAAAATGAAATGTGAAAATTCACACATTATTTATAGCTGTGATTTCAGTACCAATGGTGTCAGCTTTGATTCGTCATTTTAGTCACATTAAGTTATCCCCTCAAGTGCATGTTATATTACATCTTTGTCTTCTATTTGGCAGGTTCCATAGCATCTTTCATAGCATCTGGATGACACAATATTGACTGGATTATGACATTGCATAGCTTACACCTAAAGGACTATTGAAATGTGATATCCTTGATATAGACAAACTTAAGTTTATACATAAAGTGAAACATATATAATTATATGATGAGCATGTTATATTGCTATGACATTGCATTTATTATTTCCAATATACATTACCCCTTACTATTGTACACGAAAATAGGTTAATATTTTACATAATTTTTTTTTCCTATAAGACTGTAAGCGGATGGGTTCATAGTAATAATGGCAATTAGTTATGAGTTGAGAGTCGAATATGATATTTTTCTTTATGTAAATCTATTTCTGTTTGTACAGTTGGAATGTCCAGGTATTTGTATAGCTCATCATTTCTGGAAAACCACGGAGCGTTGGCAATACACCTCAGAATGTTATTTTGAACCCATTGGATGCACATGACATTGCTCTTGCTGGTGCAGCCACATAGGGCTATTCCATATGTCTAGATAGATTTTAACACAGTCTTGTAAATCAACAGCTTATTAGTATAACTTTTGGAACTTAAGGTTGATTTCGTCTCGTTTTGATATGACAGGCCCAGATCAGCCTCTTATCTAAATGGAAGCCCAAGTACTCGACAACCTCCGTTTCCGGTAATAAGTCGCTTCCAAATTTGACAGGTGGGCAGGTTCCGTTTCTGAGTGAGAAAGTTATGTGACTCGACTTCCGTGCACTTGCCTTGATACGCCACTTTTTCATCCATATGTGGGTCTCATCTAAAAGAAGTTGGAGCTTATTGCTAGCCACTGTTGGAAGATTATGGCTGGCGAGATAAGCTACATCGTCAGCGTACGTTGCAACGGTTACATCTCCAGATACTGGTAAGTCTTAGGTAAATATTTTGTATAGTACCGGACCGAGATCAGAGCCTTGTGAAACTCTTGATTTTATTTCTGTTTCACTTGAAAGAGTATTTCTTCGAGGTAAGAATTATAGGATAAAGGGAGTGTGGAAGTTTACTTTTCAGTTTACACAGGAGCCCTTTATGTCAAACTCTATCGAATGCCTGTTGGATGTCCAGGAATGCTGCTAAGCATTTTCAAAACAGCGACTGATTTCGCGATGAGCTCAGTGCATTTGCTCGATTATCTCTACAATGGTGTTTTCGAAACCCAAACTGATGCTCGGAAATAATGTTAAAAAGCTCTAAGTGTTCATTTAAGCGGATGAAGAAGATTTTTCCCATAATTTTGAAAGAACTGGAGTGAGACTAATCGGCCGGTAAGACGAAGGTTCGTGGGGCGATTTCCTAGGTTTGAGTACCATGAGAATTTCTGACACTTTCCAGATTTTGGGAAAATATGAGAGTCTTAGTGTTGCATTAAAGAGACAGGCAAGAAACGTTATGCATTTCTTTGGGAGGTGTTTCAATACCACAGGAGTTATTAGATCGAAACCAGGGGCCTTATTTAGGTTTAGTTGTCTGATTTCAGAAGCTATTTCCTTTGGTGACGTAGGTTTGAGGAAGACATAACTGGAAGTCTTGGCTGAGGATATCCACGACTATGGATGGGGTCATCATTGTCCCCGTTTGGTTTAAATATTTCCTCCAAATGACTCGCAAATACTTCTGCTTTCTCAGCGTCTGTTCGGGCCCATGAGCATTTAAGGGGATGTATGTGTTCTTGTGGCTTTTCTGTAGATTTGGTAGCTTTCCATAATGACGTATCGCCCTTTCTCTGGTGTCATTTTTTCCAAGGTACTTCGCAGAGAAGACTGAGGTTTCCTGGAGCAAATATTTAAGTTGTTTGGCCGCCTAGTTGAATGCTGTTTTATCTTCTGGGTGTTGCGATTGGTGCCAGATGCGACGTAGTTTTCTTTTTTCAATGAGTTGTGTCTTAATCAATAGATTGGGGCGACGTGAACGTAGAAGATTTTATGCACGGTGAGTTGTTCCAGGAGATACTTGGATCAGGTTTGTTAAATACTCACAGGCATCATCAACCTCATCAGGTGTTTTCATGGGTATATTTATTTTGATGTTATCTTCTAAAAAGTTCCGAAAACCAAGCCAGTTTGTTTTTACATTTGTTAAGGCGCCATTAGGCTCACATTTTATTATTGTGGCACTTACGGTAAGGATAACCGGAGTATGATCAGACGAGCCATCAAGGCTAGACTCCACAGTTGTGTATAGGTTGCCGATTCCTTTGGTTACAAAGAAATCTAGCAAGTCCGGAGTTTTGTTATGGTCTGTTGGCCAGTTAGTGAGTTATCCAGAGGATATTGGAGTAAGATGGTGTGCATCGATGCAAGCTTTTAATGAACGGCCTCTTTGTAATGTGATACGGGAGCCCCAAAATGTGTTTTTCGCATTCCAGTCTAGATATGAATTTATTTCCAAGTTGGGAAAAGTAGGCTTCAAACATTTATGGAGTAATTTTATGTTAAGATGGGCAATACACAGCAGACATTGTAATGGGGCCTGTCTTGTCTTCCAATCTAATACTAGTAGACTAATCCTGTCTTCCCCATCCTTAAACCTGGAAAAAGTTCATCTGACCCTAAGTCCTACAGACCGATTGTTCTATCATCAACACTATCAAAAATTGTTGAGCGGATTTTAAAAAACCGGTTGGAATGGATAGTAGAAAGCAGAAATATCTTAGCTCCCTCTCAGTTTGGCTTTAGAAAGAGGTTAAGCACTATAGATAGTCTCAGCATTCTCACTACAGACATTCGAAGAGCTTTTGCCAAAGGTATAAGAGTATTTGGTGGGTGTTTTTCTAGATGTTGCATCTGCTTATGATATGTTCATATTCCGTTGCTCAGGCAGAAAATGCAACAGCTGAGTATTCCGCCGAGGATGAATCATTTCATTTGTAATTTGCTCACCGGCCGTACGGTATCTGTTAAACATCCGCTAATTACTATACCCTCCAGACTCGTCTGGAAATGTCTTCCTCAGGGCTCCTCTCTTAGTCCTCTGTTGTATAACATCTACACACATGACCTCGAACTGTCTGTTAGTAATTTTTGTAACATCCTTCAGTACGCTGATGATATCGTCCTCTATTACAACTCAATCTCTGTAGAGGACATAACTTACCGTCTCAATACTGCTTTGCACTATCTTAACCAGTGGTTATCAAATCATGGCCTAGCTCTGTCTATAGAAAAGTGCCAGTTGGTGGTATTTATGAAAAAAAGAACCACATGAAGGATTAAAACTGGATCTCTTATAAACATGCATCCCTCTATTGTGTAATATTTTTTCTTTTTTACCGTACATTCTCCTTTGTATGTTCTCCATTCAACGTGACATTGGCGAAGTGAATCGTGCTCAACTGGCACGCTCAAAACGCCATAAATTAAGAGAAGAAGAAGAAGAACTAAACAGACCGAAACAGACAGTATCATACTGAAATCAATTTTAGTAAAATGGAAGACGGATTTATAAAAGCAAATAGGTAATTAAAAATTGTCACTATATTTTTAGATCTTCGAGGCAGTCTTATGACGACGACGCTGTTGGTTATGTGCAATTAAAACGGACGTCTACGTTATGCACAGTGAAGGCTAAGATCTGTCCAGAGCATATAGTCTGGAATAAACAGTACTCCGTCACCATGATAGTGAATCAAGAAATGGGCGAAGTACATAGCGTAAAATCCAACGACTACCCTGCTTCTGAAGGATGCTGTAAACAAACATTCAATAGCATTTCTAATGTGGACACACAGAAGAAGTGAGGAACCTGCCAGAACAGATACAGGATGTTACTGGAAGAAGTCGAGATTAGCTAAAATTAGCAAAAATTTATAACTTTGAAAAACATGAGCACCAAGCCAGGCGTCATTAAGCATATGGATAGTAATGTAGAAAACAATCATAATGTTTTTCAAAATTTTGTGGAAGAAGGTATAAAACGAAAGTTGCGAAATTGTCAAATTTTAAAACATCAGCCTACATATGAGGTTGATCCAATCCTTGTCCTTTCTATGCACTATTTGAGCTCAAAATTCAATACTGAATATGATGTTGACAAATTTATGCATAATATTCGGTTGGTTATTACTCAAAGCCATTTAAATCCATATAGAAAATCAAACAAGAGCGCAGCATAACAGTCCGGCGTGGCATGAACTTCGATATGCTCGTGTAACTGCTTCTAGAGCATATGATATATCACGCTGTCATACATCAGACGGCTCATAGATAGCATTATTAATGGGAGCAAAAGTGCCAGTTACCCCCGCTATTGACAAGGGAAGAAAATTAGAACACCTGGTAAAGAAACAACTGGAAAAACAATTTGGTGTTATTTTTGAATGTGGGCTGTACATAAATCAAGAATATCCAGTACTAGCAGCATCACCAGATGGTATCTTGAACACAGGCACTATCATTGAAATAAAGTGCCCAGTTAATGAAAAATCATATAAAAACTATATTGCAGAAGGCAAAGTAAGGAACAAATACTATGCCCAAGTTCAACTACAGTTGTTTGTGACTAATTTAAAAAAAAAGTTTATTTTGTGTTGCATCTTGGGACTTTGAAAGAAATAATGAAATTTTAATTGTGCCAGTGAATTTTAGTTCGGAATATGCAAATAAGTTGATTGATAACTTTTTGGAAGTCTAATGTTTACCCAATATTGTATAAAAGTACCAAACAAAACACTTTATCATGTTCATGTATTTTTAATCAAACTATTCTGTAAATTAATTAGACTACATGCAATAACTACACAATCATCTAAATACTTGAGCAGTTTTCTATTCACCCCTGAATAAGGTTTCAGTAACGCAAATTCACGTACACGTCTTATGACTCGTTCAATATGTATTCTTAGAATTGCCCCTTCTTTTGTTTTCTTGACTTCATTTCGTGATAACTTAGAATTTAATGAAACACTAGGAGGTCTCATTAAATTAAATCCTTTTTGAGTCAAAACTTGTTCTAGATGTTTGAATCCTTTATCAGCAAGACCCAGGTGTATCTAAACTGGTTCTAAGTGCTCTAACAAATCACAGCTTTCTACCAGCAAGACATCTGTGATTCTACATCCATATCCAGGAGAAATATAATTTTTAATACCGTCAGGAGTGCTACTGATTAAATATTTAGCAGTATTAGCCTTCTTATATTCAGACCAGGTTAAAGCTTGGTATACAGCTTCTGATGGTTTCTCAATTTCAATTTCTAGACAATCAATTATACAATAAGTTTCGTGATACCTATGTCTAAATGCCATTGGAAGATTTTGTTTTACTGCAGTTTTACTTGCTTTGATAATAAAAGGCCGTAATGCATTTGCAACAAGGGGAACATATTTCATAAATATTTTACTGGCATTAAATAAAGACATTCCAAAATGGTCACCAAGCTCAAGAAATGTGAGATTCTGTCGTATTTTTTTTAAACATAACAATAAATGTACTTCAGATATCTTTATATGCTTTTGTATAATATCAATTAAAAAAAAACAATCCTCTGGAACACGTATATAAAACTTTAGGTTCTCCTTGATTAACCCTTGTGTATTTTCTAGTGAAATTTTATTCTGATTGTCAATTTCAATCTTTCTTTGTATTTCAGATAGTTCACACTGAGTATATTGTATTTCAGATAGTTCAAACGCACGCACGCACGCACGCACGCACGCACGCACGCACGCACGCACGCACGCACGCAGAAATTCAGTGATTTAGTGCAATCTAAGTTGTGAGGCCCAGGAGTCCTAAAACACAAGGAATCTTAGTTTAGGCTCCCGTCTCTCATAATTACCGGATTGTTTATGCAATTTAGTGTGTGAACTATGTACCACAATCAATCAACTATGTAGTGACCACAATTTGTGTAAGCATGATAATTGTGAGAGAAAAAATAATAAGTTTTTGTATTTTGTATTTTTGTAGTCTGTCCTTAGTTATCCTTCTCCACAAAACTCAAGCTCGTGATAAGAATTCCGAAATGTCTTTTGATGAGTCGTATGTATTCTCTCTGAATCGAATTATATCTCGTGAATAACGGTTCTCTGGCTCAAACGTTGTAATTAAATTGTTGCGCATTTTTAGCCCATGAAGCAGTAGTGACCATCCAGTCATCAATCCACATTTTTGCCCTTCCCTTCAGAAGGCTACCAACCTTCATGAGCACATCAAAATCATTAAGCCGGTATGTTTCGATGGCTTTGTCAATGTGTTGACACCATTCGCGTACACCCACGTTAGTGTCCGGATCAAATGATGGTAGATAGATGTCGTTAATACGTACCTTGTTTTGCGCTGGAGCACTTAATCGTTCCGACATTTGCTGCATCATTTGCATCATTTGCATGATAAATTGTGGTGGGATATTATTCATATTTACGTTAAGTCAAGTTGATTGTGGTTAGTTTTACATAGACTTGCCAGTATTTCCTGTGTTATTCAGTCCATTTGAGAGGAATATTATAGCAATCAATTCTGATGCTGTTGGAGCTGATTCTGTCAGTCGTAAAATGATCATCCCTGTACTTGATATATTATGTCCTATCCTAACGTCCATGCTCAATTTTTCCATTAAAAGCTGCGTGTTTCCTTCAGCATGGAAGGAAGCACAAATCATTCCCTTACCCAAAAAGAATAATCCCATCTGTGATAACGATTATCGGCCAATTTCCATTCTCCCTTTCATATCTAAAGTCCTGGAACGCCTAGTGCAAAATCAACTTACACATTTCCTTTCTAAAAATAACCTTCTCAATCCTTTACAATCTGGTTTTCGTCCTGGTCATAGCAAGACGACAGCACTTCTTAAAATTGCAGATGATATTAGAGAAAGTATGGACAGACAACAGCTCACAATATTAGTTTTGCTAGATTTTAGTAATGCTTTTGGTACCGTCGATTTTGACATCTTGCATGCCACTTTAGCTTCTCTTAACATATCTCCTAACGTAATTGATTGGCTTCGTAGTTACCTGTATGGTCGCCGACAGCGTATGCGAACTAACGATTCGTATTCAGACTGGTCACATATCAGTGCCGGTGTTCCACAGGGTGGCGTGTTGTCTCCTATTTTATTTTCTCTTTTTATTAATAATATTTCTCATCATATCTCTTCTCTTTACCACCTCTATGCAGATGACCTACAAATTTATTGGCGTTCACAAGTATCTGAAATGCGTGCAATTAACTTTATAAATTCTAACCTATTAAATATATTCAGATGGAGTAGGTCTTTTGGACTGCAATTAAATCCAAGCAAGACACAAGCTATAATTAACGGTAGTTCAAAGCTTATTTCTAAATTTGACGTGAGCACCTTGCCTGCTTTAACTTTAGAAGGCCAAATAATTTTTTTTGCGGGTAGACACAAAACTTGATAGACGTTTTCTTTAAGTTCTTTAATAATTTATTCATAATTTCTCGAAAGTATATATTTATGTGGTAATATTTGAATACCTGTGGTTAAGTTGATTATAACTACACTTACACACTTATTTTCAATACTATATTCACAATGAATACACCTGTGGAACAGCTTTTAAAAAGCATGAAAGAGCTCTCCTCTGCATTCTCATCTAGAAAGAAACTCTAACTTTCAAACTCACCCACCCAGAGTTTGAAAAATGTTTATCTCAAACTGGGTCTACGAACTCCACTCCCACAATAAAAACATTAACAGCTGAGTTCAACTCATTTAAGTCCTTTGTATGGAAAACCCTCGGCTTACTAAAATCCCAGGTTGAGCTTGTAGCAGCTGGCTTAGACCGCTTGGAAACAAACTCCAGAAGGAAAGTTATCTTGTTTCATGGTTTGAAAGAAGACAATAATGAGGATATTCTGCAGAAGATGCTTCATGTATTATCCAGTCAGCTAAAATTGCCTGATATCAATTCAACTTCAATTGAGTCTTGCCACAGGCTGGGGACTAAAAAAAAACTCTGCCCGGCCTGTACTTATCAGATTCACCAATGTGCAGCTCCGTTCTAGTGTGTGCAGGGCGAAAACAAATTTAAAAGGCTCTCAAATTACTGTGACTGAATTCCTCACAAAGTCCCGCCAGGAAGTCTTCATTGCAGCACGTAAGCACTTTGGCATAAAAAATGTTGGTCTGCAGATGGATTAATTGTAATATTACTAGAAAATAAATCAAAGGTGAAGATATCCACACAAGTCGAACTCAAACGATTAATTCAACAAGGCTCCACTGGCAGCAACTGATATTAAATTGTTTTCTTTTAATATACGTTTTTGTATTTGGTTAAACTTATATTTGATGTAATATTATTATTGTTAATTTTTTTTACTGAAACATGATATTCTTCTTCTTCTTCTTCTTCTTTTAATTTATGGCGTTTCGAGCGTGCCAGTTGAGCACAATTCACTTCGCCAATGTCACGTTGAATGGAGAACACACAAAGGAGAATGTACGGTAAAAAAGAAAAATATCACACATTAGAGGGATGCATGTTTATAAGAGATCCAGTTTTAATCCTTCACCTATAAACAAGATATGAAACATGATATTTATGTTTACTTTAGTTCAGCTTTTTGACATGTGTCATTTATGTTAAATGTCACATTTAACACGTTTCATTTTACATTTATCATTTTCCTATTACATTGTTTTGTATTCTTAATCTTAATTTCTTTATTTTTATTGTTAATTATTAGTCAATCAACTTGTACAGGCAAATAGTAGTTGTAAATTTTATAAGTTATATTAAGGTTTTTTTATATTTAAAGTTATTATATACAGATATATATTAACATTTTAATTAATTAATTATTTTTTTATATTAACCATATATTCTTATTTATTTATTTATATATTTATTATTTTTTTATATTTATAATATTACATTTATGATAGTGCAGATAGTGATGACAATTCTGACTCAGAACCACTTTTTAATAAACTGTCAAATATTTTTCCTAATAATTGTGCCACAAGCATTTCCCTGGTGCATATCAATGCGCAGAGTGTTCCAGCTCACTATAATGATCTTCTCGCATCCTTTAGCTCCGGTGTAGTTGACGGCATATTCGTGTCAGAGACCTGGCTGAAACCCTCGCTTTCATCCATTTGTTACTCTCTACCAGGCTATAAGTTACTTCGCAATGACCGCACTGGTCGGGGTGGTGGGGGTGTGGGTATTTATCTCCGCAACACTATTCCTGCCAGTGTCGTTGCTTTCTCTCCTCCTGAATGTAACGGTTCTCTTGAATACCTTTTCTTAGAGCTGACATTACGTCATTCAAAAGTACTTGTGGGAGTCCTGTACTCTCCTAATGACCAAGTCAATTATTTTAGTGCTCTGAGTGGTATTCTCGTAAATCTACGTCCTCAATATGAACATGTGATTTGCATGGGCGATTTAAACACATACCTTTTAAAAAATGATCGTAGAACTCGATTGTTAAAAGAACTACACGAGTCTTATGATTTACATATTTTACCTTTGTCTTCCCCAACCCATTACTTCCCTAACTGTAGACCCTCTATGATTGATCTAATTTTTGTCTCTAAACCTAACCTTGTCAATTCACATGGACAAATAACCGCTCCATTTTCTTTTCATGATCTTATTTTTTTATCGTATAATTTACGCCTCCCTAAGGTTAGAGGCAAAGTTCTTTTACAGCGCAATTTTAAGCATATGGACCTTGAACGCTTAAGGGAGGATGTGGAGAACATCGACTGGTCTCCCATAATGTCCGCATCTAGTATTGACACTATGGTAGAATCATTAACTTCTGAACTGATTCGAATTTACAATATCCACGCCCCTGTGAGACCAGTCCGTATGAAGCATGCGCCTCCACCCTGGCTTTTTTTTTTTTTTTTTTTTTAACGGGGGGAAATCCTCATGGACTACCTCCGCCTGGGGACAGGCGGAGGGGCGTGCCGGACTCTTACCGACTAAAACCACCCCAGTTTCTCCTCACACGTTCACGTGGGGCCGCGGGAATCCAAATTCTTCCGCAGCCCCGCACTGGTGCTGGCTCGATCCATGCGGGCCTCACCTTTCTTTCATTACGTCTTAGAGGCGTGCGCTGACACACGCACTCGCCTCCATCTCGGGTCTATCGAATAGGGGCGGAGACTTCCCCAAGTCTCTCGCCCTAAGACCCATTCATGGGGGCCTGAAACGGGCGTTGTCCGCCCTTCTTCTACGCCCAGTGCGCTTTCTGCGGCCAGAGAAGGGAATCAAAATCTCCCTCTCCCGTTCCGCAGTTTCCTTCTGCGATACTACTTCTTCGCAAAAGGACACCATCGCGTCCCACGACTCTGCGCTACCAACCATCCTTCGTACTACGGCCGGCAGCGATAAGTCGCTTCCGACTACATTTGTAAGGACACGGCGCTGTTCCTCCCAAGCTACACATTCGGCGAGAGTGTGCTGCGCCGTGTCCTCCCCGCAATGGACGCAGTGGTGGCACCGAGCGTCTGGTTCCCGGCCGATACGGCACAGGTACTTGCCAAAGCAGCCGTGCCCCGACAGCACTTGCGTTGTTCTAAAAGACAGGGACCCGTGCCTTCTCCCTAGCCAGTCATCAAGCACAGGCCGGATCGCCTCGACGGTAGCTACGCCAGCGGTAGGGTGTAAAAGCCTTTGCCGCCATTCTCTTACCAAAACCCTACGGAGTTCCTCTCGGCGCAGCGTAATTAATCGCTGCACCGGCCTCGAACGCGGTGACCGCTCTTCCTCGTGCCATCTATACAATGACGCGAGTACTTTAGCTTCAAGGTCCCAGGGTGGGGATCCGGCAAGAATGCAAGCCACCTCGTAAGAAATCGTGCGATACCCACGGACGACTCTTACGGCCATCGCCCTCTGTGGTTTCCGGAGAATGGGGAGAGTGCTAGTCGTCATGTCCAATGCCCACACAGGGGCTCCATACAGGGCTATGGACCGCACGATCCCTACGTACAACCGCCTACAGGCCGCGCTCGGGCCCCCCAAGTTGGGAAGCAATGTTGAAAGTGCACCAGCTGTACCCATTAGCTTGGGCGCCAGTCGCCGGAAGTGGGGCCCGAATTCCCATCGACTGTCGAGCACCAGTCCCAGATATTTCATGGTGGACTCGACAGCTATCCGGACACCGCTGACCACAATGTGTGATCCTTGCGCCAGCGCACGACGGGGGCCATGAAACAGCATAGCCTCCGACTTATTTAGGGCCACGTCTAGGCCCAGGCGCCGGATGCGGCTTACCACCTGAGACATTGCAGCTGTGGCTATCAATGTTGCTTCCCTGTGCGAGCTACCCTGGGCCGTGATGAGCGTGTCGTCCGCATAACACGTCAAATTACTTACTACACTTCTTAACACCCAGTCGTAGCCAAAGTTCCAAAGGAGCGGCCCCAACACTGATCCCTGTGAAACACCACACGACATAAAGTGCCGGCCGGCACCATCGCGTCGCGGATAGGTGACACATCTGCCCTCCAGGTAAGAACCTACCATGCGGCGAAGGTAGGGAGGTACGCGATGGTATTTCAATGCCTCCCGAATAGAACTCCAGGGAAGGTTATTGAATGCGTTGGAGATGTCTAAGGACACTGCCAGCACTACTCCACCCTGGGACACGGTATTCTCCACTAGGGTCCGCACGCGCATGATGGCGTCTATGGTGGAGCGCCCACGACGAAAACCAAATTGGTTTTCGTTTATATCAGGTCCCTCTCTGCTTGAGTGGTTGACGAGACGATCAGCGATAATGCGCTCAAAAAGTTTGCCCGCCTCGTCAAGCAACACTATAGGCCGATATGCAGACGGCGAGTCCGCTGAACGCCCCTCCTTTCGGAGCAGGACCAGCTTACCCTTCTTCCACACTCCGGGAAACTTACCCTGCTGGAAACATGTCGTGAGGAGCCCACGCAACTGGGACTCTAGCTCCTTTAGAGCCAGACTGAGAGCTCGACCAGGAACTCCGTCGGGTCCGGGCGCTGTGTTCTTAGCCCGAAGTCGTGACATGGCTGCTCTCATCTCTATTTGCGTCACCTCGGACATTGGCGCTGTCCTCCTCTGGAGTGTCTATAGCTGAGGCCGAAGCCATCGCCGGAGGGATATGTTCTGCTCGCCTAGGAAAGAGGGCTGATACCACCGCCTCTAGCAACTGGGGGTGCATAGTTTGCGCCAGTAGAGGCGCCCAGGTACGCAACTTGCCCCGTACCCAGCGGTAGGGGCGCCCCCATGGATCTCGATCTAAGGAAACTAACAGCTTCTCTCTGGCATGCGATTTAGACTCACCGATTGCCAGCCACAGAGAATTTTTGGATGCACGGTACACTTCATAAAGCGCATCTTCCTCGGCAGAATTCCTTCGACGTCGTCTTCTGTACCGAGTGTACTGGCGGCGTGCAGCTATGCATTCAACACGCAACCGCGCGATTTCGTCGGTCCACCAATACATCTGGCGCCCCGTGGGCTGTTGACGAACACGAGGCATGGACGCGTCGCAGATTTGCATCATCGCCCAGCGAAACCACAGCACCACTGCTTCGACGTCAACAGGACCGTCTATGGTCGACTCCCAACTCCAGGACTGGACTAAGGCAGCTTCCACAAGCAGTTCCTTGTCGATATGCTTAAGCGCCCAACGTGGACCATCATTAACCGGGGTTATTGAACGACAGCCGGTCGTGGTCTGGGCAAAGACGTTGAACCGGATGTACCGATGGTCCGATAGCGTTTCCACCTCCACGGCGACGCGCCAGTCACGGACTCGGCTGGCGACAGAGGGGCTAGCGAACGACACGTCCACTATCGACCCACCCCGCTGCCGCACGCATGTGTACTCTGAACCCCGATCTCCCAATTGTCACAAGCCGGGATAAAGTATGGCTCAGCGACCACAGCCACATTAATCGACCACTCAGCCATGCTCTGGAGTAAAAGATCCTGAGCTCTGGCGCAGTGGTTGATATTGCCCTGAAGGAAATGTAATTGTGCCATTATACATTGGATTCCCTCGGCAACGGCTCTGGGCCGAGAGTCGGCCGCGGAACTACTAGCATGCAGAGGTGACAAGGTTTCCTCAGCAGGTTTGGGTTTTCTCTTCTTCTTCTTTTTGGCCTTGCTGGCAGGCACGCCACAGGCTTCCCCACCCACTTTATGTCCCGCTTGCTTCCCTACCGCCGAACATAAGCTGCAGTTGAGCGCCGCGGAACATTGGGACGTTTTGTGACCGGGCTGACCGCATCGATAGCAAAGGTCACTACGGTCAACCTCTGCGGTGCACTTTGCCCGGACATGTCCTTTCTCCAAACACCGGAAGCACCTCAAAGCCCGGGGCTGCAGGAGTTTAACCCTAGCCAGCTGGGTTGCCCAACCAATTAGTAATCTGCCGTTTAAGGCGATCTTATTCGCTGACGCAACAGGGCACCTAACCCAGACCACGCCGAGCCCGGAGGCGTCGGTGTGAATATCACCAGCCCGCACCCTGTCCGGTGGACACTCTCCGCTTTGGGCAATAGCTGCCACCACCTCCTCAGAGGTCACGGAGTCATCCAGACCAGTAATCCGCACCTCTGCGGTTTTCATTGGTCTGGAGACCCGGACGTCTTCGGGGTTTAGCACTTCCCTCATCTTGGTAGCCAGTGCGTCTGCCTTTTCAGCATTGCCACTCGCAGCACCAGCCACTTCAAATAGCCGCGCACCCGTGGCAGCTTGCCTGAGAGTGACAGACTGAAGACCAAGATCTGATAATTTGATCTTGGCCTTGGCTTCGGCAATCACCGACTGGTACGTAACACCACGCTCCACTGCTCCAGGCTGTAGCGTGAGCGTCACAGCTTCAGAACGCGGAGCGTGGATCGCCGGTCTTTTGCGGCCGCCCTTGGTATTTTGCCGTGCAGGTGGCGTAACCGCTTTTGTGCTTTGGGTGGGGGGGAGCGTCGCCGCTGAGGCTGCCTTAGCGGGTTTGCGGGCCTTCTTTCGACTTATAACTTTTACCCAGGTCTCACTATTAGATCCAGCAGTCGTGGACTGATTCCTCGCTGGGGCTCCCTCCACAGGCTTTTTGGCACCCTCCGTGGGCTTTCCCTTCCGAGACGCAGGTCTCAGAGTTTCTTCAGCTCTTCGCCATGCATCGGCCGCTAGGGGTGGACGGAGTATTTCCGCAGGTAGGCGTCGAGAAATCGCCTCCAAACGAGCATTGACCATGCTTCCGCACTGGAGCATACAGAGCCGAACAATGCGCTCGACCTCGTCTTCGGTATGAGCGCTTGCAGGAATCGACTCTGCAGGAGCTGGGGCCACAGTTGATGCGACATCAGTGGACGTGCGTCGCTGTTGCTGCTCTTTCATCACAGTGACCTGTCGTCGGAGGTCCTCCAAATCATTGCGAAGACGAGTGTTTTCCTCCTGCAGCTTCACGACTTCATCTGTGGCCGTCCTGTTAAGGAGAACACTAACCGCCTCTTTACTATCCGCGGCAGCTTCTTTCAGACCGCGAGTGAAAGTGCCTTTCAGGTTGCCGGATTTGGTGGCAACCTTTAGGACCAAGTCCGGATCCGGGGGAGCGGGAGGAAATCCGCCGGGAGCTGAGGGACGCCGTCACTCGGCAGTGGGCGGAGGACCTCACCTCCGCGGCGTTCGGTCGCCGGCTGCTGGACGCCATCGGGCCCGTCCTGGGCGATTGGCTCGATCGGCGGCACGGCTCCCTCTCCCTGCGTCTTGTGCAGGTGCTGTCCGGGCATGGTTGCTTCGGATCGTACCTGCACCGGATCGGGAGGGAGGAGTCTCCAGCGTGCCACCACTGCGGGGCGGCGGTGGACACGGCGGAGCACACCTTGGAGGTGTGCCCATCGTGGGCCGAACCTCGCCGCGCCCTGGTGGCAGTAGTCGGGGCCGACCTCACGCTCCCCAGCGTGGTCGCCGCCATGCTGAGCGGGGAGGAGGCATGAGCGGCGGTAGCCTCCTTCTGTGAGGACGTAATGTCACAGAAGGAGGCGGCGGAGCGCACGCGGGAGGATGACCCTCTCGCGGCGCCGCTCCGCAGACGAAGAAGGGGCAGAAGACGGCGGACACAACGTCCGTCGCCCTCCGTCCCTGGGGGTGATCCGCAGGCGACAGGCGCGGGGGCGCCACCGCCTGCATTTCCAGGATCACCCCACTCGTCGGGCCACAATGGCCGTGCACTTCGGCCATTGTAACGACCCCTCCCCACTAGGGGGGGTCTGAGGGGCCTGCCGTAGGGCGGGCAGTCACCGGCGGGGGCCTGGACGCTTTGGACTCCCAGGCCCTCTCCACGCAGGTGAGGTCGGAGCGCCGCTGGGTATTTTTAGTGGGTATACCGGGAACGCCTTTACCGGGAGTCCCACATACCCCTCTCCCGTCCCCCGACGGGAAGGGGATGCGTAATGGCATTTTTTCCCAGCGACAAAAAAAAAAAAAAAAAAAAAAAAAAAAAAAGGGGTCACTACGAGGAAGTCAATACTGCGGGGGACCCCCCTCGTAGTAACCCCTGGGCAACGTAGCCTGACCACCGTAACGGAGTGGCAGGCTAACGGCAAACGAACACTGCATCTCGAAATCATACTTTGTCTGCTTTCGAACTCGTCGTTTAGACATGTCTAAACAGTTGAGGGACGCCTCCGGGCGTTTTCTCCCAAAAGGCCCTTCTCAGGGCCAACCAAAAGGCCCTTCTCAGGGCCAACCAAAAGGCCCTTCTCAGGGCCAACCAAAAGGCCCTTCTCAGGGCCAACCCAAAGGCCCTTCTCAGGGCCAACCAAAAGGCCCTTCTCAGGGCCAACCAAAAGGCCCTTCTCAGGGCCAACCCATGTCCCGCGATGCTTCGGCATCGGGAACCAGCCGTGCTGCATCCGTGGCCAGTCTGGCTAGGGGGAGCGACTTCGGGTCGGATTATTCCGACGTGGAGTCCTTCAGAAGTGGCTCGAACTGCGGCTCCACAAGCCGCCAGTCGAGGAAGAGGGCCCTCTTCAGACGAAGCTCCGGAGAATCTCCGGATACTGCGGAGCAGCCTGCGAAGCAGGTCGTCGTCCAGACGGACTTTGAAGAGAGGATCGCCTCGAAAGAGAAGCAGGCGCGGACCGCCAGAGCGAAGGCCGGCTACGGCGCCTCCAGCGTCCTCTACGCGGACCACTCCGTAGAGGAGATGGAGCGCATGGCACTGGAGGACCAGTTGGAGATCTTGGAGGTGGCATCCAAGTCCTCCAACTTGAAGGGGACCTTCCAAAAGGCCCTGAAATGCCGGGCAGCGAGTTTGCTCGGCATCGTCAAGGAGTTGGCGCAACGCACCACTTCTGATGAGACGAGGCAGCTGCAGGCGAAGGTAGATCGCCTGCAGAAGGAGGTGTCTGGGCTGCACGCGCGCGTCGCCGAGCTCATGGCCCGACCAGAGGCGTCCGCGGAAGGTCCTGCTACGGCTTCTCTCCCCTCCAACCTTGAGGATATCATCTACAAGGTTGTCACGGAGGAGAGGGCCTTCATCAGGACCTGTTTCGCGGCCATAGAGGACCGGCTCCTGCCGGAGAAGCGGCTTCGCCCTCCTCTCGCGGCGGACAAGGCGATGCCTACCGCGCCGGGTCCCTCAGCGACTACAGCGCTCGGGGAGAATCCCAAGGGCAAAGGCAAGGGCAAAGGTAAGGGGAAGAAGTCCTCTGCACCTGCCCCGACTACCCAGACGGCACCTGCGGTCGTCGAGAGGGAAGACCCGCTTCTGCCCTCCACCACCCCTTCCAACGCCCCTTGGACAAAGGTGGTACCGAGGAAGCGGAAGGGGAAGAAGTCGGCCCCTAAGGCCCCTGCAGCCAAGCCTAAGGCCAGCCAGCCGGTTGCGAACAAGGGGAAGAAGCTTGCTCCTCCTAAGACCGCTGCTGTCGTGGTCACACTGACCACAGAGGCAGCGGAACGGGGGGAGACGTACAAGTCCGTGCTGCGGCGGGCCCGTACAAGTATCGACCCAGCGCAACTCGGGACTTGTAGGGTCACGTGCCGGAAGACCCAAACGGGGGCTCGTATTTTCGAGTTTTCCGGGTCTCAGGGCGGCACCAAGGCGGATCTCTTTGCGTCCAAACTCAAAGAGGTTGTCGCCGACACGGCCAAGGTGGCGAGGCCAGTGAAATGCGTGGCTCTCGAAGTGACCGATCTCGATGATTCGGTCACACAAGAGGAGGTGGTGACCGCGATAGCGGCGGCGGGGGGCTGTGCCATCACAGCCATCAAGGGCCGGGCCATTAGGCTCGGCCGCGGAGGCATGGGCACTATGCAGCTGGAGTGCCCAGCCGTAGCAGCCAAGGCGGTTGTGGCCAAGGGCCGCCTTTCGGTCGGGCTTAGCTCGGGTAGGGTCCGGGCACTTGAAGACAGGCCGATGCGCTGCTTCAAGTGCTTCGGCATTGGCCACACCCGGGCTCTCTCTCCCTCCACTGCCGAGCGCACGTAACTGTGTTTCCGTTGCGGCAAAGAGGGGCATAAGTCGGCCACCTGTGAGGCTACGACTCCGCGCTGCGCAGTATGCGCTGCCAGTGGTCCACGTGATGACGGGCAGGAAGTGCTGCCCGCCATCTAAGAAGGGAAAAGCGCAGGCGCAACCTGCTGCTGCCACCGCCGCCAACGTAACACCAGTTACCGCGCCGGCCACCGAGGGGAATGCGATGAACACCGAATGAACGGAGTCCATCGCATTCTCCAGGCGAACACCAACCACTGCAGAGCGGCCCAGGATTTACTGGTCCAAACCCTCGCAGAATGGTTAGTGGACGTGGCGGTTGTTGCCGAGCCGTATTCTGTCCCTAGCAGCTGGCTGGGAGACGACAACGGCTCGGTAGCACTGGTAGCGCGGTCTTCCACAGACTCCCCTCCCCTCTCGCTCTTAGAGAGGGGACCGGGATACGTGGCCGCCGCGTGGGGTGACGTGGCCCTCATTGGGGTGTACATCTCCCCAAACCGCCCTCTCACGGACTTCGAGAGCTTTCTCGAAGTCCTAGCCATGGTGGTTGGCAGAGTGGTGCAGCGTAGGGTGCTGGTGGTGGGCGATTTTAACGCCAAGTCGGTGGTGTGGGGTAACCCAACCACCGATGCCCGAGGTCGCGAGCTGGAGGTCTGGTCCGTGTCGTCCGGTCTGTCCCTTCTCAACAGGGGCACAGTCCTCACGTGCGTGCGGCGAGAGGGGGGGTCCATCGTGGATCTCGCCTTCGCCTCCCCTTCTTTGGCGGCCCGCATTGTGGACTGGCGGGTGGAGCTGGTGGAGACGCTGTCGGACCACCGATACGTGCGGTTCGATGTCTCCACACAGGGCTCCCGGGGGGGCCGCGCGGGTCAGTCGCACTGTCCGCGGTGGGCGCTCACCCGCCTGGACCGGGAGGCCGCCAAGGAGGCGGCTTTCGTGCAGGACTGGCTGTCGCCTCCTGTTGACGGCCGGGACGTGGACGCCACGGCAGTCCGTCTGAGGGACTCCTTGACCGAGGTGTGCAACTCAAGCATGCCTCGGTCTCACCGGCCTCCTCCCAGCCGCGCAGTGTACTGGTGGTCAGAGGAGTTGGGGGATCTCCGGGCCGCCTGCGTGGCCACCAGGAGGGAATATACAAGGAGCCGGCGGCGGCGTCGTCGCGACCTCGAAAACGAGGGCCGCCTCTATGCTGCATACATAGAGGCGAAGGCTACCCTGACGACGCGAATGGCCGAAGCTCAGGGTAGCGCGAGGGCGGAGATGTCGGAGGGTCTCGACATTGACCCATTTGGGAGGCCGTACAAGGCGGCACGCAAGAAGCTGCGTCCGTGCGGTCCCCCAGTTGCCGAGACCCTCGAGCCGGCGCTCCTGGATGGGGTGGTCCAGTCCCTGTTTCCGCGCAGGGACAACTTCACCCCACCAGTAATGAGCGCCCCTCTGGTGGCGGCTCCATCGGCCGAGGAGGTCCCCCCGGTGACGGAGGACGAGGTTGAGGTGGCAGCGCTCTGCTTCCGGGCCAAGAAGGCGGCCCCAGGTCCGGACGGCGTCCCCGCACGAGTTGTGGCCATCGCCGCCTCCCAGATGGGAGGGAGGCTTCGGGACCTCTTCAGCGCGTGTCTGACGTGCGAGAGGTTCCCGAAGCCATGGAAGGAGGGCCAATTGTGCCTTCTTCGGAAGGAGGGGCGGCCGGCGGACTCCCCCTCGGCATACCGACCCATCGTTCTGCTCGATGAGATCGGAAAAATGTTCGAGAGGATCCTCGCCGCCCGCGTCAACTGCCACCTGCGCACAATTGGCCCGGACCTAGCGGACGCTCAGTTCGGTTTTCGAGCTGAGCGTTCGAC
Source organism: Dione vanillae (assembly GCA_037178615.1). Lineage (NCBI taxonomy): Eukaryota > Metazoa > Arthropoda > Insecta > Lepidoptera > Nymphalidae > Dione > Dione vanillae. Next base: position 59,428 of record JAZFAU010000471.1, on the reverse strand, counting down.
GGTGGACGCCCTGTCCCGACTCAGGGACGGGGTGAAGGAGGCGATGGCCGCGGGGGATGGAGTGTTGGCTGTGTCGTTCGACATAGTCAACGCCTTCAACTCCATTCCCCACTCCACCGTGCTAGAGGCGCTCCGTTTTCACGGGGTGCCCCAGTATCTGCGGGGTCTGTTGGCGGACTATCTGAGCGATCGGACAGTCCGCCTAACCAACAGGTCGGGCGAGCTCCGCAGATACTGCGTCGAGTCCGGTGTTCCACAGGGTTCTGTTCTAGGACCGCTCCTGTGGAACATCGGATTCGACTGGCTCTTGCGGGGAAATCTCCCCCGTGGCACGTCTGTCATCTGCTATGCAGATGACACCCTCCTCACTGCCAGGGGGAGGAATTTCGGGGAGGCGGCCAGCTTGGCCTCGGCGGGAGGTTCGCTAGTGGTGGACCGAATCTCCCGCCTAGGGCTGAAGGTGGCGCTGCACAAGACCGAGGCCGTATTCTTCCACGGGCCTCGGCAGCGCCAACCGCCCGACGCCCATATCTACGTTGAGGGTGCCCGCGTTGAGGTGCAGGCCCAGATGAAATATCTGGGCCTGGTGCTCGACAGCAAGTGGCGCTTCGGCGCTCACTTCGCCGGGCTGTCGACGCGCCTGTTGAAGACAGCGGGCGCCCTCTCGTGGCTCCTCCCGAACGTGGGGAGCCCTGGTGATAGATGCCGGCGTCTATACGCCGGCATCCTGAAAAGTATGGCCCTGTACGGGGCTCCCATATGGGCGGACTCACTGTGCCGAAGGGAGAACGCCGCTGCCATCCGCAGGCCACAAAGGGCCATTGCACAGCGGGTGGCTAGGGCGTACCGCACGGTGAGTTTTGCGGCGGCGTGCGTTCTGGCGGGCACTCATCCTTGGGAGCTGGAGGCCTGGGTGCTCGCCAGAATGTACGAGTGGACGGCGGGTCAGAGGGCACTGAACCGTCGTCCGGATCCGGGGGAGCGGGAGGAAATCCGCCGGGAGCTGAGGGACGCCGTCACTCGGCAGTGGGCGGAGGACCTCACCTCCGCGGCGTTCGGTCGCCGGCTGCTGGACGCCATCGGGCCCGTCCTGGGCGACTGGCTCGATCGGCGGCACGGCTCCCTCTCCCTGCGTCTTGTGCAGGTGCTGTCCGGGCATGGTTGCTTCGGATCGTACCTGCACCGGATAGGGAGGGAGGAGTCTCCAGCGTGCCACCATTGCGGTGCGGCGGTGGACACGGCGGAGCACACCTTGGAGGTGTGCCCTTCGTGGGCTGAACCTCGCCGCGCTCTGGTGGCAGTAGTCGGGGCCGACCTCACGCTCCCCAGCGTGGTCGCCGCCATGCTGAGCAGGGAGGAGGCATGGGCGGCGGTAGCCTCCTTCTGTGAGGACGTAATGTCACAGAAGGAGGCGGCGGAGCGCACGCGGGAGGATGACCCTCTCGCGGCGCCGCTCCGCAGACAAAGAAGGGGCAGAAGACGGCGGACACAACGTCCGTCGCCCTCCGCCCCTGGGGGTGATCCGCAGGCGACAGGCGCGGGGGCGCCACCGCCTGCATTTCCAGGATCACCCCACTCGTCGGGCCACAATGGTCGTGCACTCCGGCCATTGTAACGACCCCTCCCCACTAGGGGGGGTCTGAGGGGCCTGCCGTAGGGCGGGCATTCACCGGCGGGGGCCTGGACGCTATGGACTCCCAGGCCCTCTCCACGCAGGTGAGGTCGGAGCGCCGATGGGTACTTTTAGTGGGTATACAGGGAACGCCTTTACCGGGAGTCCCACATACCCCTCTCCCGTCCCCCGACGGGAAGGGGATGCGTAATGGCATTTTTTCCCAGCGACAAAAAAAAAAAAAAAAAAAAAAAGGGGTTACTACGAGGAAGTCAACACTGCGGGGAACCCCCAGGACCAAGTCCACCCCGTCCAAGGCTAACTGACTTAGAGCCATCGCAGATGGTTCCTTGTTTCCTGCTGCTATAGCAGCGCGTCGCTCACGCGCGCGTCTAGCCATTTCCGATACTTCGTCGGCCGCCACGGCTTTGCGTTGCTCTCTTCTGGTAGCATTGAGCTCCGCCTTTGACCTTCCTAACGAAGCGCAACTCTCGCCACCAGGATCCTCGGTAGTGACTCCCATGTCACTCTCTGCTTCGCTTGCCGCCAAAATATTAGAACGCCCGAATCTACTCTGTGAGTCCCTTTAAGTTTGGGAAGCATTTGCCCCTCTTGAAGTCCGCCGACCTCTCCTTCCTGTTGGTACCTTCGAGGCCAGCAGGCCTTCGTCTTCTGAGGACAAATCCATCGACCCACCCCCTGCCCACGCAGTCTTGCGTGGACGCTTCCTAACAGAAGGCCCACGCGGCTCTCCGTCAACAGTTCCTAAATTACGACTTCCAGTAACATTATCAGCGACAGGGGCCTGGTCGCCTACCCCTGCGTCTCCATCGGTAACCAATTTATCACTCGCAGGCCCGGGTACCTGCAAGCGCCGGGCGTCAGCCGGATCGCATGACATAACCTTATTCTCATTTTCGTACATTTTCATATTTATAGGTGGGTAGTACGCATATCACTTCCCCAAGGCGATGCGGCCGCTCTTTTTAGGTTGGGTATTTGGCCCACCCGAGGTTCGCAGATGCCTCTGGTGCAGGATATGCCGCCCGCTGCTCAGTATCTACTACTACTAACTATTTTTATTTTTATTTATTTATTTATTTATTTCTTTTTTTTTTTTTTTTTAAACTTTTACTAACCTACCCACCACCTGGCACCGTACAGATGCTTCTAGACCGTAAGTTGAGGAGCAACCCACGGTCTTCCTCACCTTAGTCACCGTGACGTACACGCTACGGAGATCCCTAGACCGCAGAAAGTAACATGACCTGCGGTCTACTCCACCCGCTTCCTAGTCGTACACTCTGCAACTGCAGAGCTGAAACTTTTGGTTCACTGGTTAATCCAAAAAAGTCGCAAGCTATTATTATTGGTAGCAATAGACTCAGACATAAAGTCGACTGGGATTCTGTGCCTGCAATTCAATACTCGGGTGTGACAATTCCTTACTGTAACGAAGTAAGGAACTTAGGGCTAATAATCGACTGTAACATGTCTTGGTTACCTCATGTTAACGCAATTAGCAAGCGCATGTATTTCTCCTTCCATAACCTTAGGCGTCTCCAATATTTTTTTCTCTCAAAGCCAAAATGATGCTAGTGCAATGCTCCTTCCTATCCTCGATTACGCCGATATTTGCTATTTGGATGTGACTGAGGAGCTACTTAACAAATTAGAGCGACTTCAAAATCTGGCCATTCGCTTTGTTTATGGCTTACGTAAGTATGACCATGTTTCTCAATAAAAAAAAGTGTATATTGCATAATATGTATGTTTGTGTACATATAGCATGTATGTAGGTATGCATGTATGTATGTATGTATGTATGTAGGTTTATGTATGTATATATTTGTTTGTATATGTAAATATATACTTAATTATATATTATATATTTAATTTATAGTTTATTTCATTTCAATGTTTATATTTCTTTTGTTTATTTTAAACATTTTAATGATTTGCACTACTCATTCCCGCTTTCTGAAATTTATTCACTTCCGTTGGTTGGCTGGAAGAGATTTCTTTTATAAATAAGCCCACCGTTGTCAACGAAATTTACTTGTTTACATATTTCATCTGTATTTTTTTATGTGCAATAAAGAATATATATAAATAATACCGTTTCAAAAGACAGTTAAAAATCTTGGGATTATTTTTGACCAAAATATGTCTTGGGATCCACAGATCGGCCAAGTGAGCAGAAAAATATTTGCATCAGTTGGGAATCTTTTTAGATTGCGTAATTTTCTACCTATTCCAACTAAAATTACGTTAGCACAATCTCTCCCTCTATCAATACTTGATTACGCTGATTCATGTTATCTGAATCTAAAAGAGGAGCATTTAAACAAACTTGATCGGTTACAAAATCTTGCTATTCGGTTCATATTCGGGCTCAGAAAGTATGACCATGTCTCAGAGTTTCGTAAAAACCTCCAGTGGCTCCCAATCCGTCTTCGCAGGAATACTCATATTTTCCATCTTCTCTTCTGTATACTCTTTGATCCATTTACCCCTCCTTACCTCAAAGAGCGTTTCCAATTTCTAGGACGCTCTCATCTTTGTAATCTCCGCTCTGACCAAAATTTGACGCTAAAATTCCCTCCCACTCTTCTTCCTTCTATACTAACTCCTTTACAATCACAGCTTCTCGTCTCTGGAATGATTTATCTCGTTATATCAGACGGGCCAAATCATTTTATACTTTTAAGAGACTTTTAAGACGACATTTCCATGCCCTCTGATCATCGTTTATTTATATTTACATCACTGCCAATGTAATTTGTAAGTATATACTATATGTGTATGTTTGTATGTATGTATGTATGTATGTATGTATGTATGTATGTATGTATTTTTAGGATTCAGAAGTGATACACGTAAAATAAGAAATACTTTACAACAGATTACAATCAATTTATTACAAAACTGGCCTAAGTAAACAATATTTGTTTATAATCTATTCAAAGTTACAATTACGTTCAATTAAACAATCGCCAACTTTATCTACATGAAGTTAAACAATGACCAAAGAATAACAAAATGGAACAGACTCACAGTATCAACGCCAACCACCCTTATGCACGACAACCAACCCGGAGAAAGAGGACGAACAAGACCGACTGCCCGCTTTTATAATATTGAAAACGATGGTGGTGGGTGTCGATACTCGTACATGCGCAAGCATGTGTGAGAAGGCTTGGCTACTCGAAATTCCCATGTGCAGAGGGCTTGCACACTCGAAAAGAAGCAGCTTTTTTAAAAATAATATTACACATGACTCGACAATACAAACAATTTAATCAATTACAAAAATACAAATAACTTGACAATTATAACAAACCAAACTATATAACACTATTCCTACTTGATGAATACAAAATGAACTCTAGCAGCATAACACTGACTATACTAAGCAACTAATAATTATAATCGAACAGTAATTGAACACTATCATACCGACCGACTGATCACAAGCGAAACGTCTGAAAGAGAGAGACCGTCTGCCGTCAACACACCGTTTTTATACACTTCCCACCATTATATCTTATATCTACCCTCATATTTCCTTACACGGCCTTTCCTAACGGAAGACCGTCCTCGGGCTTCATCAGTAGAGAGAGCAGCGAGTTTTCTTCGTGGGGTTCATTGGGGTGAAGGTTAGCGCCAGAAGAAAATTCATCCCCTTTAATGTCTGCATCTGTAACAAACAAATATAACCACAGATATTTCTTCAAATATAAATTGGCAATGGTATCGACAACTATAGCCATTGCAAGCTAATACGTTACAAAACTTGAACCAGGACAACCGATTATCCAAGTCAAGTGTCCAGTGATTATCTACTAATACACTATAGAATTACACGCACCACAGAGCCTCCCGAGGATAACCACCGTCCGATCTTCTCCAAGACAAATTATTACCCCCAGTACAGATTCCCCCCGAGAACAAACATTGTCCAGAAGCCTCCAGGACTAATGCTTGCACCGACTGAGGGATCTTTACTCTAACAAGAAACTCAACAAAAAAAAACAAACGGTCTCATAGTCAATAATTAAACCTTGCTCTGCTTTAGCCCTGAGGCTCTACGGGAGGATTCTTATCATAAAATTATAAAAAAAAAAGATAACAAAGAAAATGTTTTGACTGATATATTCTCAATATCTTAAATAACAGGTAAAAAAGCAAAACCTCACCGTCAAAGAAAGCAGCACCCACATCGGTAGTCCATTCTCCTCGATCGACTTGCGTTATGGGCCAGCTAGCAGCTGCAACTCGTAGTGACCATATGAAAGTTATTCTCACCAGCTAGTATGATGTTCGGATACGCGGGTCTATCTTCCAGATTGACTGCGCCAGCAAAATTGGCGTCACAGGCGTACGCAGCACAGGTGGCACAAGGTTACCACGGTGACCTCGCGAAGTATGAGCGCCTCTCAGCTACAGCATGCCAGTTGCCGCATAAAAGCCTCTCATCACAGTCGCATTCAAACATGTAAAAATATAAAGAGGCAAATTATTAGACTCTTAATACTAAATTAACTTAGAGAATCACAGAATTGCAGTGCGGTGATCCCAGTGTGTACAATAGACTGATCGCATTATGTCATATCGACGATAATTACATACCTCGAGAGTATCATGAACAAAACGAGAGTATCATGATATCATGAACAAAAACTTCATGTCAATGAGATGAAAATGTTGAGATGGTCAGGGGGTGTTACTAGACTAGATAAAATTAGAAATGAACATGTAAGAGGTAGTTTTAAAGTAGCTCCAATATCTGAAAAACTAACAGAGTGTAGACTAAGATGGTATGGACACGTTATGGGTGGAAACAATGACAATGTGGTCCGCAAGGCATTCGAATTACCCGAAATAAAACGCGGTAGAGGCCGACCGCCCGGCACCTGGTGGACAAACGTGACCCGAACAATGAAGCATGCCAAATTAGACGTAGGGACAATCCAGGACAGAATTGCCTGGCGTAAATTAATTAGGAGACCCGACCCCACCTAAAGTGGGAAAAGGGAAAGAAGAAGAAGAAGAGAGATATATTTATTTGTAACAATGGCTATTGTTTACAATGAAATACACTTCTTTTTTTAGCAATAAAGGGTTGTAATTGTGCATGTAACTCCTTATCGACTGTTGACGATTTTTAAATATTAAATATTAATTAAACAAGTGTGTAAACCAAATGTAAACAACGCTGCGCCCTACAATGGTGGACCGTTCGACGACGTAATCAAAAGAAATGAATATTGAAAATTTGAAATTATAATATATTTGAAATTATAACGTAATATTATAAATAAATATATATAACGTAATATTGAAAATTTTAAATTGAGTAATTTAGGTTAACATATGTATTGTATGTTAAATGTTATTGAATAAATTTGAAATATATATGTGTGAACCGTGTAAATTTATTGTATGTTATAAAATAATAGGTATAAATACTTGAATAAACTTTGAAATAAATAGGTACGAAATATCGAATAATACAATTTTCTAACATCACGTCTGAATTGGCAAAGTTAGATACAAGCGTCATAATGATGCTGAAGTTTTGGCTTGAGCTAGCGTATTCGGCGGACACCTTAACCTTATTTAGAGACAAAAATAATTTTAGGTTGAGATTAAAGAAACCATCGGAGCTCTATAAACATCTAAGAGTCACCAAAACATATATTCTGGAAAAATCTCGGGATGAGATTGTTACCTCACTTCCAAGAGACAGAAGTGTCTCAGAGGTCGAGTCAAGACTTAAATTCCATAAGCAATTTATGATAGGAACACAATTTAGAAAAGTAGGGTTAGGATCAATGAGGAAAGTCCAAGGCACAGACATTATAAAATCTTTTATTCGGCAAGACGAGAACAATAAGTATAAGGTGCACGCAATGGGCTTAGAAATGCAAAATGAGTGGCTAACTATCGGAGAATTCTGTATTCCTTTAGCTTTCAAAATGGCTTACCCTAATTCACGACTGGTCTCCAGCACTATTTAAATTCTACCTAAACGCGTAGTAAGATGGGGTAAAGCTACCGATAAATCTTGCTACATCTGTAAAGAGGCAGTGGGGACAGCTAAACATATGCTGGTGGGGTGTAGGGTAAGTACTAGAAATCATACAGCACAGAGAAACATAACAACCAGCAAACGCTTGTAGGCGAATTATTATTATATTCATAATTAGTTTATTAATTTATAATATTTATTTATTACACTCCACAATTACACAAATATAATATTTTATTCAATATGTATTTATGTAATAATATAATATACATACACAATACGCACCAACATTATATATCATATATTTATTTTAATATTATAACATTAAATATTAATTCACAGGCATACTCGGGCGAAACCCGTAGTATGCGGCGGATCGGCCGAGCGACGCCTTTGTTCCGCGTCTACCCGCCACCGCGTTATAATATTGTAAGCCGCGTAAAGATAGGAACGAAGTTAGTCGATATCTCACACTCGATGCCATTCGTTTACTTGTTACTAGCCTTTACTGTTTTTATTGTTTACGTCTTAGTTTCCGTGGTTTATGTTATTTGTTGTACTCTCAGAACTGTAAATTTCTTCCATACTTACTATTACCTTTTGACTTTGTGTTCCTGTGTATATTGTGTGCGTAATACATGTGTGACAACTGAGTTGTGGACGTTGTTATTTTTTACCTCGCATCACACACCACGCATCATACCTATAACTGGTGGCCCCGTATTGTACACGCAATTTAGAAGATGAGTAGTGGAAGTGACACAGCTGAGTCGAAAATAAATACGCGACCGCGCCGTATGAATAAGCTGGAACGGGTCCATAGTGCTGACGTAACTATGGTCGCGTCGCCATCAGCCCAGATTAAGACGCCGCCATTTTGGCCAGAAAAGCCGGCCATTTGTTTCGCACAAGTTGAAGGTCAGTTTAAATTATTTGGAATAACGGACGAGGCTACAAAATTTTACCAAATTCTATCAACGTTAGACAGACAATACGCCGCAGAAGTAGAAGACGTTATCACTGGCCTACCTGACTATAATCGACTCAAGGCAGAACTTATAAAACGTCTGTCCGTTTCGAGGGAGAACAAGGTGAAAGAATTATTGATGCATGAACAACTTGGCAGTCGCAAGCCTTCACAATTCCTGCGACACCTTCAACACCTTGCTGGACCAGATATTCCAGAAGAATTTCTCCAGACCATTTGGACAAGTCGGTTGCCAATAGAAATACAACCATTAGTGGCATCTCAACCCACCTTACCTCTCGATGCTCTCGCTGAACTGGCCGACAGGGTACACGACATTGCTGCACCGACGAACCAAGTCGCAGCAACATCCTCATCATGGCCCATTGAATTGTTGACACAGCAAGTAGCGGAGTTGACCAAACAGGTCAGTGCCCTCACGGCTCAAGTCAACCAACGATCTCGACCAAGGGAACGAAGACAGTCGAGTAGACACTGCAACCGATGGCAATCTCGAAGACCCAGTTCGAGTCATCGCCGGTATCCAGTTTGCTGGTACCACAGCAAGTTCGGCTCCAAGGCTAGGAACTGCATCAAACCCTGTGACTATACGCCGGGAAACGCTCCCAGCAATCAGTGATGGCGACCAATGATTGCCGGAGCTCTCCGGGTCGCCTCTTCATTACCGACCACAGCTCCAAAAGACAATTTTTAGTTGATACCGGTAGTGATATTTGTGTCTTTCCAATTACCGACTTAAGTGAAAATAGTCATAAGACAGCCTTTCAGCTCAGTGCTGCTAATGGTTCGGCTATAGCCACCTACGGTTACATTAATCTCACGTTAAATATAGGATTATGTCGCACCTTTCCATGGCGCTTCGTCGTAGCTGACGTAACGAAAGCTATAATTGGTGTAGATTTTCTATCGCATTATCGTCTTATCGTAGACATTAGTAATCGTAGGTTAACAGATAGCCTGACTAATATCAGCACTGTAGCCTCAATAGCTAAAACTAATTGCCTAGTCACGAGTGTGAAGGTTTCCAATGGCGGAAATAGTAGCTACCACAATATTTTGGCGGAATTCCTTGAAATAACTCGCCCCGCCGGTACTCCGGGTGTCGTCAAACATCACACTGTACACTACATTCGTATTACACCAGGTCCCCCAGTATCATGTTCCCCCAGGAGACTCGCTCCTGACAAGCTTAAAATCGCCAGACAGGAATTCGACGCAATGCTAGCGAACGGCGCGGCACGTCCTTCTGACAGCCCTTGGTCGTCGCCTTTACACCTGGCGTCGAAAAAGGATAACGGTTGGCATCCCTGCGGGGATTATAGGTTGCTTAATGCGAGAACCGTACCAGATAAGTATCCCATACGTCACATTCACGACTTTTCGTACAGTTTGGCTGGTTGTAAGTACTTTTTTGTTATTGATTTGGTTAAGGCTTACAATCAGATTTCAGTCGCTGAGGAGGACATACCGAAAACGGCAATTACAACGCCATTCGGCTTATACGAATTTCCTTTTATGACGTTCGGATTAAGGAACGCTGGTCAGACATTTCAGACGTTCGTGGATGAGCTAACACGTGGACTTGACTTTTGCTATCCCTACCTTGACGACTTTTTGGTTTACTCCAGGACCCAGGAAGAACACAAGGACCACCTCCGTCAACTTTTCACCCGTATGCAAAATTACGGCGTCCTTGTCAATACGGCTAAATGTGTATTCGGAGCGCCTGAGGTAACATTCCTGGGTTACCTTATTTATTTATTTATTTATTTTATTTGGATAACCAACAAAAGAAAACATTATTACATTCATTTCATTATAAAACTATTAACAATAACATAAATGTCCTTTTAATTACAGGCTGTCACATCATGCAAAATATAATAATTGTAGTATATCAATATTTAAATTAAAAAACAATAATAATAAATTCAATAAAACATTACATAATAATCAATAACATTAACATAACTAATAACACTATTACAGAAAATAAAACTTTACATTTCAATATAACACAAAGTTTTAAAATATCACAAAATTAAATTAAAAAAAAATTAATTGTATTTTATTATTAATTTAAAAAAAAATGCATTATGTGTAATACTAAAATCAAGCAAGAAGAAAATGTATATTATATGTACATATATGAATATTCCTAAATGTCTATAAAGATATCATTAATTAATTAATTCATGACAAACAGATCCAAGTTAATTTAAATAATAATTATAATAGTGCATGCATTATTAATGTATTATTTTATTTTAAAAAGGCTAAAGGAGTTTACGTATTATTTGGAGGACGGCGCGCGCGCAGCCTTCCGGCGTCAGTTACGAGTATCGACTGGCGAGCCGGTGCAATACGAAGATGCACGACGAGCCTGCCGAGTGCAGCGGCCGCTTACGTCACGCATAACGGTGCTTTTACCAACTACGCGCGAAGTGCTATGATGTATTTATTTTTACCCCTACATCAGCCCCCCCGGAGACCTTAAGGTCGAAACACTTCGGGGAAACGTACTCGTCGTCCAGATCGTGTTTGACGTGTTTCTTCCTTCTTAGTTTCTTGAGGTAAGCTCACCTCGATTCTTTTACTCGGCGGGACATCACTGAGTACGTATGCCGGTTTTAACCTGTCTATAGAAACAGAAGTGGGTTTACCTCTTATGTCTATCTTAAAGAATTTGTCGTTTCGCTCAATGACATTAAAGGGTCCCACGTAAGGTGCTTGTAAAGGCTTGCGAACAAAATCTTGACGTAGGAAGACTTGGGATGCATGTTGTAAGTCTTTGCTGATAAAAACTGGAGCAGTACCGTGGTGAATAACAGGAGTAGGCTTAACTTTGCGAATATTCTCCCTTAATCGCGAAAGGAAATCATTGTAATCCACGACTTCAGGAGTGGAGCCAGTAAAGAATGCGCCAGGTAAGCGTAATGTCTCTCCGTATACTAACTCAGCTGATGATGAGCCTATGTCTTCCTTCCAAGCTGTACGTATCCCGAGAAGGACTAATGGCAGCACTTCTACCCAGTCATCGTTGTCATGGCATGTTATCGCCGCTTTTAGTTGTCGATGGAAACGTTCAACCATTCCATTAGCAGCTGGGTGGTATGCTGTCGTCTGTGTGTGATTGACACCTAGGAGTCGCGAAAGTGCTCTGAATAAGCTTGCCTCAAATTGCCTGCCTCGATCCGTAGTAATCTTCTCCGGACAGCCAAAACGTGATATCCGGCCAGTAACAAAAGCGTTCGCCACTGTCTCAGCCTTGATATCATGGAGCGGTATTACCTCTGGCCAGCGTGTAAATCTGTCGACGGCTGTGAGACAGTATCTATAGTCCTGTGACACTGGCAGAGGTCCGATGAGGTCGATGTGCACATGACCAAACCTGTTCGACGGGGGAACAAAGGTATGCACAGGGGATCGAGTATGCCTGGCAACTTTTGAGCGCTGGCATGAAAGACAACTTTTTGTCCATAAGGCGCAATCTCTTTTAACATTAGGCCACACATACCTTTCAGTGACCAGTCTCGTTGTAGCTTTTCTCCCAGGGTGACTCAATCCATGGATGCAGTCGAATGCTTTGCGGCGGAATTCTGAAGTCAAGAAAGGTCGTGGTAGTGAGCAAGATACGTCACAATATATCATCTTACCAGAGCCAGAAACGTCTACTTTCCGGAGGTCCAGTGAAGAGGTATTGCTTCTTAAAATTTTGTGAAGCTCATCGTCCTTTTCTTGCGACAGGGCTAATGCATCTAAGTCTAGAAACGATGATATTGCTTCCGTTCGGGACAGAGCGTCCGCCACTACATTGTCTTCTCCAGCGACATGTTTTACATTTGTAGTGAATTGCGACACAAAGTCAAAGTATCGAAACTGACGCGGCGAGCAATTCTCAGAAGCTTTTGCAAACGCTGAAACAATCGGTTTGTGGTCAGTATATATACTAAATTCTTTACCTTCTACCATGTGGCGGAAATGCTTTACGGCCTCATATATCGCCAATAGCTCCCTGTCGAAGGGACTATATTTCTTTTGGGCTGCATTCAATTTCTTGGAAAAGAAACCAAGGGGTTGCCAACCACAGTCCACCTTCTGCTGTAGTACAGCGCCGATCGCCGTGTCTGACGCGTCTGTCCACAAAGTTAGATCAGCTGTAGGGTGCGGATGTGCTAAAAGCGTAGCTTCTGCTAGACTTGCCTTACATGCATTAAAAGCCATCTGAAGTTCGGCTGACCAGGGAACAGGGGTGTTAGACTTTATCTCTGGTCCAGATAAAAGCTCATGCAATGGGGCTTGAATTTTTGCTGCGTTCGGTATAAAACGCCTGTAAAAAATTGTCATACCTAGAAATCGGCGAAGCTCCTTAACGAACTGGGGAAGGGGAAAATTCTTTATCGCTTCCACCTTCTGGGGAAGCGGTCTGGTACCTGCTGCAGATACGACGTATCCCAGGAATTCTACTTGGAACTCTCCGAACACGCACTTGGACGCGTTGATGACGACACTGTGGTCTTGTAGCCGCTGAAAAATTCGTTGCAGGTGTTCTCGATGCTGTGCCTCATCCTGAGAAGCCACAAGAATGTCATCAATATAAGGATAACAGAATGATAAATCCCTAAGTATCTCATCCATGAAACATTGGAATGTTTGAGCTGCGTTACGAAGACCAAAGCTCATGAATGGAAACTCGAACATTCCAAATGGAGTCGTAATGGCGGTCTTGGATATATCAGTAGGATTTACTGGGATCTGATTGTAAGCGCGAATTAAATCTATTTTGCTGAATACTGTACAGCCAGATAAATTTTGAGCAAAATCACCAATATGGCGGACCGGGTATCGGTCTGGTATAGTACGTGCGTTAAGCGCACGGTAATCGCCGCATAGTCGCCCACTCATTATTTTTCTTTGGTACGAGATGTAACGGGGATGACCAAGGGCTATCGGACCTTCGTGCGATACCAGCTCTCACCATGTCTTCAAACTCCTTGATAGCTATATGAAGTCGATCCGGTGCCAATCGGCGGGGGCGGCTGTACACAGGTGGACCTGGTGTTGTTCGTATGTAGTGGAGAGTGTTATGCTTTATTTCGCGCGTTGACAGGTCTCCAGCAGGGCGAGTGAGATCAGGAAACTGAGTAAGTAAATCATGATAACGCGAGGTAACTGTAAAAGATTTAATTTGGCATAAAGCATGTGTTGCAGGCTTAGCAAAAGCAGTTAATGATGTAACATTATCTATCAGGCGGTGTTGTCTCGCATCGACTAGCAAATTATAATGTGCAAGAAAATCTATGCCGATGATAGGTTTTGTGACGTCGGCTATTACGAAACGCCACGTAAAAGCGCGCCTAAGCCCGAAATTTAGCGATAAGCTAACCCATCCAAACGTATTAATTACAGAACCATTTGCCGCGAACAATTCATAATCGGTTTTCACACACTTTCTATTTTTAATATATTTACATGGATAAACACAAAGATCTGAACCAGTATCAATTAAGAACTGCACTTTAGTCTTACGGTCTGTTACAAATACGCGGCCACTGGTTACACTATTGCAGTCTTGCGTTGCCGCCTTCACCGACTGCTTGTTTCGTTTCCCGACTGGAATGAGCACGGCGAGCGGCACCTCGTCGACCGGTTTCCAAAACGCCGATGATACCAGCAGTGTCCCGAGCCAGCACTAGAGCGGCTTCCAGACCGTTGACGCCATCTTGGAGAACGCGCTCGACCTCTTGAGTATGGACGGGACCTGGTAGACAATTCTGCTACCTGCCGTGACAGGTCGTCGATACGCTGCGTAAGTGTTTCGATGGCCGATACTGAACACGATGCTGTCGACGACGCTGCAGCTGCAGATACCGCTGTTACCTGGGTAATATTTCCAGGAAAGGAAACTTCGTGGATTTTGTCTACGATCTGTGCTACTGTATCCAGGGGTAGATCGACCTGCGTAGCTATTATTGCTTGAATATGGCTAGGTAGGCGGCTTGTCCAAAGCGAGCGGATGAAATCGTCCGGTACTCCAGCACCAGCCAAGCTCCGAAGATGTCTTAAGAACTGGGATGGTTTTCTCTCGCCCAACTCTTCGAGAGTGAGAAGTTGTCTCACTCTTTGTTCCTGAGACGCCGACAAACGTGAAATAAGTTCCGACTTTATCTTTTCATACTTATGATTCTCCGGCGGATTCGTTATTACGTCCTTTACCTCGCACACATATTTAAAGTCCAGGTTCGAGATAACGTGGTAAAACTTTGTCGCCTCAGCTGTTATATTTGCTAATGCAAATTGTCCTTCCAATTGGACAAACCACAAAGCAGGTTCGTTAGGCCAAAATGGCGGCACTTTTACACCGACACGACACACCTCGTCTTTTACGTTCGATTCTGCCATTATATTTTAATATAATATATTAATAATAGGAACGTAAAGTCACTATTTTGCGAAGATCACGTCGGGGTCACCAGTTAAAGGAGTTTACGTATTATTTGGAGGACGGCGCGCGCGCAGCCTTCCGGCGTCAGTTACGAGTATCGACTGGCGAGCCGGTGCAATACGAAGATGCACGACGAGCCTGCCGAGTGCAGCGGCCGCTTACGTCACGCATAACGGTGCTTTTACCAACTACGCGCGAAGTGCTATGATGTATTTATTTTTACCCCTACAAGGCCAAAATTTTTTGCCTAAATTGTACCAACTTGTCGTGGCATATGTCTAAATCATTTATTTCTTTAGAAGTGTTATTATATAATGTCGCCATTCTGGGTATTGGTGAGTTTTTACCTAAATGAGTCCTATACGTTGCAACTTGAAATAGTTTAGAAGGATAACGAGGAACTCTTGATGGGATTCGAAATAAAAATCTATTCAAGAGATCTGAACATTCAATTTTGTTGTTTAAAAGTTTGTAAAGAAACATTAATGATAAGATTTTTCTTCTGTTTTCAAGACTGCATACGCTAAAGTAGTTTAACCTCTCATTATAATCTTTAAGGTTTAGTTTAAATCTAAATGATATTTGCCGCAGGAAACGCTTTTGAATATTTTCAATCCTTGTGATATGAATTTTTTTATAAGGGGACCAAATGTCATTACAGTATTCTAGTTTACTACGCACAAGACTGTTAAAGACCAAAAAAACGGTTTCAGTTTTCTTGAAATCTTTAGTGCAGCGCATAACAAAACCTAGAGATCTGTTTGCTAATTCTAACATTCGATCGATGTGGGGGATAAAACTAAGACGACTATCCATGATGACACTGAGGTCTCTAATACTATTAGTCTCAAACAATTCACTTCCATCTATATAATATTTGGATGGAAAAATATTATTTTTACGCGTAAATTTTATATGGACACATTTCTCAATGTTAAGATACATTTTGTTCCTACTACACCATTCAGTCAATCTGTTAAGGTCCTCCTGCAGAAGATTCTGATCCCTCACGTCTTTAATTACACGCATCAATTTTAAGTCATCTGCGAATAAACTCAACCCGCTGCGTTCAAATTTTTATATGTTTTCTTTAAGTATACTACATTAAGGTTATTATTTGCTCTCTGTTCAGCTAAGTCTAGATACTGTGCATCTTGATGTAACAACCGCTTTTTTGAATGGTAATCTTGAAGAAACAATTTTTATGCAAATACCAGTAGGGTTTTCTGATTCGACCCACAGTGGTCAAGTTCTTAAATTAAAAAGGCAATTTACGGCCTAAAACAATCTTCAAGAGCATGGTACAAAAAAGTGGATGAATGTTTATTAAAAATGGTTATGTTTGTTCATATATGGCAACCCCGACTAGTTTGGAGTCTTGTGCGAACACCCGCGCGAGCGGTTAGTAGACCAGTAGTTATCGAGAAATAGTAAAAGGGGGCACGTGAGACGGCCGACGCGAGCGCACGTCCTTCCTGAATCGATATATTAATTAGCGGTGTGATTTTCCCTCAGCCTTATTTGATTTCCCTTTTGTGTATTCCCTCTTGATATTGAACCTGACAAAGACAAACCTACAAAAGATAATAGTGCAAGTAACCCTAAGTGAAGAAGAATAATGTGAAACATTCCATGGCGGCCGTGAACAATCAGTGTTTGTGTTGTGAATTATGAAGATAAGGTACTGTACAATTTCTATTATCCTAAGACCGACTATAAGGTAAATAATTAATAAATAACCTCCCCCTCAGCACGCTTCCACAATTGCTGAACCCTACCCACTATTCAATATATATTTTTTGGTAGCAGAACGCAGTTCATTATATTCACTATATACTATATACATTTTCTGGTAGCAGAGCGTGGTTTAATCCCTCTGAGTCCCCCTGATTATAGCGTAGTTTCATGCCCCTGAGTCCCTTTGATTACAGTGTTATTTTCCCGTTTTGGTATTTTGGCTCTTAATTTGGTACCTAACGCATAATTACAATATAATTTGATTTCCTAACCTTTTAAAACGTGTTCGCATCGAGTTGTTTAAAAATAATGTTATATGAAATTTTTATACATATAATATTTAATATAATTGTGTAGGGTGAATGTATAATGTGTAAAATATATAAATAAATATTGAATATAATTTTATATATTAAATATAAAATATAATAAATACACATAATATGGTTACATATATTTTATAATATTACGCCTATACGTTATTACCTATCCCGTTTTAAATTATAATTGAAGTTAGTTAAAATATTTTAATATAATTTCCTTAAAAAACTAACTTACTTTAAAATATTATCCCTACACTTTTATTGTTACCCTTTTTTTTATTTTTATTTAAATGAAGTTTAAGCCTTAATTGTAGTCATATTGTATATCATATTATTTTGTTGTATTGCGATATAAGTAGATCGCTGACTCGACGCGTCGACCTTGACCGTAGCTGGTTTCTTATCTCGCCCGTTGTTGTGGATTCATTGTTTATTACGAGTTATTATTTTTTTAATATTTTAGTTTGTTACGTACCCACACTACCGTGGGATCGCTTAGTCAGGCTCCACATAATTTGTTCAATATTACATTAGATCGGAGAATTATAGCGGCATGTAATTTAACACTTAAAGGCATTTTCTATGTATTCTTTTTAATATAATTTCAATTAGTCAGGCTCCGCAAAACTTGTTCACCATTGTTACAGATCTAAGAATAATAGCGGCATGTAATTTAACACTCAAAGGCATTTTCCATGTATTCTTTTTATTAATATAATTTCAACCATATATTAATAAGTAATTTCAATTATAAGACACTCTTGTCTCTAGCATCGAGCAAGTAGTCACCTTTTTAGTTATAAGTTTTAATGTAATAATTTTTTTTAATAAATAAGTTTAAAGATTTGGTTTTTTTTGGATCCTCCGCTGCCACCGTACTTAATTGGCGCAGTCGGTAGGATACTCGCGGGCCGGGTCGCGAGCAACGTAATATAAATTTCTTAAGAAATAACGTCGCGGTCCACCCGGGTGGCTTTCAAGCACCAAGAAGAGTATCCAGAATCTACGAGGCGGCGCAGCGAGGCGTATCCAACATTGATACACCAAAGAAGACCAGATTTAACTGTAAGTACATTAGAATCGTTCTAGTGATTGCTTATCCTTAGATTTAGATCCTTTTATTTTAACCATTTCCAAGATTTCCCTTCTGAGGCAATCGAGGACTCATAGGTTAAGCATTTTTAACGTTTTTGACACGGTTAACGTCATTTAGAATAAGATAATAACAATTAAATAATATTAGTTTTTTTTTTTTCAAGAAAATAAAAATGTCTAAGTTAGATAATAAGACAGATAAAGGCTCTACGTTTATTACACAAAATTTCAAATAAAGTTTTAATTACACCATAATTAATATTTTTTTTAGATTTCATACAATAATTAACCATCAAATTTTATTTGATTCGTAGAAAATGCTGCAATAGAGAAATTGCTGCAATATTACATACATGACGATCATGACCGAATAAAAAATATTTCTATTAATGACACCTCTTTACATCGAAGACTTTAAATTACTAAACATTTTATCAAAAAAGTACTTTAAAATTATTAATGTAATAATATTAATAATTTGTCTGATAGATATTCATTAGAAATTCTAAAGCATATCGACCTTAACTTGCCCCTAATTTTACACAGGGAAAAAATTACTCATTCATATTAGCAAAAAAAAAAAATAACAAGAAACGCCTACATGTAAAAAATATTAAATTTAAAAAAAATACCTAGTTCAATTGTTACGATATCGATGTCGACCCTGATTAAAGTAGAAAAAAGTTAATTGATCAATAAAAAAAATAATTTGGCCAATACACTGGGAGTTAAAAAAAAAATTAAATAATATAAAAATTAAATTATTAAACTCAAAGTAGCTTCATTTTTGTTACATTGCAAATAATTAGCACTAGTATGTTTTAAATATAAAATAAATGAGTTAAAATAAAATTAGAAAAATTTTCCCCATATCTGAATTTTTTTTAATTAATCGTGTTAAGAGAGGACATTGATAGATTAGTTTCAGAAATAAGAAGTATTTCCGTAAATTTCGACTGGACGTCATATAGTTATTAATTTACTGGAGCAAAATAATAATTTGTGGTTCGTAAATTAATATTCTTTGCCTCAAAAATTTAGATATCTCAAAATTTCGTAAAGAAATGTGAAGAAGCTAGCTAGCAACCAAAAGTAGTTAGAATATTTATTAAAGTATTTAAAGAATGTAAACAATTAATTAAAATACGATTTTTTTGACTAACTTAATTTTTCTAATTTAAAAATTAACCAAATTTTTTTTAAATTTTAAATGTAACTCAAATTGTCCTAATATAAAATTAACTCTAAATATTTTTTTTTAAATTAAGTCATTTTTTCTTTTTAAAATTAACTGAACTTTTTTTGAACATAAAAATTAAACTCAATTCTTCTAATTTTAAATTAAGCTCAATTTTATAAAATTTAACATTAGCTCAGATTACTTTAATTTTAAAATTAACCTATTATTTTTGAAATCTTAAAATTAACTCAATTTTTATTTTAAAATTAAAATGAATTTAATTTTTTTTTCAAATTTCAAAATGAACTTCAATTTTTCTTTACTTTTACTAACTTAAATTTATTTTTTTTATTTAAATTGATTGACAATCCATTTAAATTTGACTAGTTTTAAAATTAACTCGAGCTTTAAAATTAATTAAATTTTTTTTCGAATTATTTCAAACTTTAAATTCAAGTTTAATTTAAATTTTATAAGAAGAATGAAATTTTAAATATGGGCTTAGAGATTACTTAGATGAAATTCCTTTAATAATATTTTAGTTTAGAAATATCCGATTGTCTATCCTAGAAAATATGTCTTATATCACCTGTCCTCTGTACCTAAAATGAATCATGAAATCCCTATCCTTCCACAACCTTATAAAAGCAATTCACGAAAATGATTTTATGTACATAGAGGCTGAATGCCCGAAGATTGGAGAATCATATTTAAATGATCATAAGCTAAATTTTAATCAAGAAAAACAGCCATATTATAACAAGAGTCTTATAATAACACAACATCTGCAAGGTTCCTGTCATTGCGCATCAATTATCTTTACTACAGAAGCAGTCGAACAGACTATAGATATTATCTCATTACCATTAATTATACAGCCAACGTGCAACAAGTAGAAATATACGAAAATACATAGAAGTTACTTTGTACTACACACTACGAAAAAGATGTTTTATACAAAGGGACAAGCTTTAAAAATTATTGATTAATCTAGTATTAACTTAAAATTAAAAAAAATCCTTAAGTGACTGTAAAACTTAACTCAATAAATTTGTGCTACATCCATTAAGAAAATAGAAAAATCTCTACACAACTGCACATATCGCACTTTATTATTATCTGCACTTTTTTAAAACCATCTACAGCACCTGATAGCCTGTATAACGATTCCGCTATATGAAATTATTTTAGTGGCAACTATAAAACATATTTTCTATATACTTGTAAAAATTATGAAGAAAATTGGAAAATATGGTCAACCGAAAGGGATATATCCAAGGAGGAAGCTAGGACTCCAGATCCAGTGAAACAAATTCTCCAGCACTATTCAAGATCCAAGGACGCTGAATAGGTGCTGTTCTTCAGGACGGAGGTGTTACGTACCCACACTACCGTGGGATCGCTTAGTCAGGCTCCACATAATTTGTTCAATATTACATTAGATCGGAGAATTATAGCGGCATGTAATTTAACACTTAAAGGCATTTTCTATGTATTCTTTTTAATATAATTTCAATTAGTCAGGCTCCGCAAAACTTGTTCACCATTGTTACAGATCTAAGAATAATAGCGGCATGTAATTTAACACTCAAAGGCATTTTCCATGTATTCTTTTTATTAATATAATTTCAACCATATATTAATAAGTAATTTCAATTATAAGACACTCTTGTCTCTAGCATCGAGCAAGTAGTCACCTTTTTAGTTATAAGTTTTAATGTAATAATTTTTTTTAATAAATAAGTTTAAAGATTTGGTTTTTTTTGGATCCTCCGCTGCCACCGTACTTAATTAGTTGAGTTATTTGTTTACTTGATTTCTGATCTCGCCCGGTTGTAGTGGGTTCATTGTTTATTACGCGTTTATTAATTTTTAATATTTTAGTTCAGTTATTAGTTTACTTGATAATTTAAAATGGCTACTCATGATGAAACAGTAAAATGTTCCTTATATACGGAAAGCGCAGAATATAGAAAAAATATAGGTGTGGTACGCTTTGTTTCCGATTGGATTGCCGATACCTCGGAACTTCTTGGCACTTCTGAAATACCTAGATTATTAGTTAGGTTCAAGGATTTAGATTCTCATTGTAATTTATTTGTAAACGCGTCATCAGTGCTCCTGGGTGGGTTAGACCCGGCTATCGATTACCAAGAAATTAGTTATGTAAAAAAAGAAGTGCGTTTAGTAAATAAGAAAATAGACGACCTCCGGGTGCGTCAGTTAGAGTTGTGCCCACCTGCTCCCGTAGTTGATCCTGTCCTGGCCAGTACACCCGTAAGAATGAGTAGTAAAAATATTACTGAGCGAACTCCTTATAATAGATTACCTGATTTACCTATCCCTAAGTTTGATGGACGTCCTGACTCCTGGATAAGTTTTATTGACCAGTTTGACAGTGTAGTAGATTCCCAACACCATTTGACCTCCACAATGAAATTGCAGTACTTAGTTGGATCCTTAGCAGATGAACCTAAGCGGTTGTTGCTACATTTAAAAATTGAAGAAGGCAACTATGAAGTTGCTCGTGAGTTGTTGAAACAGCGGTATCACAATACACGGGTTCTTGCTGATACCTACATAACCCAGATACTTACCCTGCCGGAGATTTCGAATAAATTTACAGGTTTGCGCGCGGCTTTCTTGAACCCCTTGTTAACTGCCTATCGCTGTTTAGAACGTTTAGAGTTACCCGTCTCCTCATGGTCTTATATGTTAGTACATATATGTTTGACTAAGCTTCCCTCTGATTTGAAATCCCGTTTTGAGCGTTGTTATGGCGGTGACGCTGATGAATTACCTACCTTTAAAAATCTTACTACTTTTTTGGAAGACGAATGTCGTCACCATGACAACGTTGGCAACACCTCCCTTGTAGATTCTAACCTGACGAAATTTAAAAGTACTGTACCTAAACATACTTACTTTGCGGCTTCTCCCTCCCCTATATTAAACAATAGACAAAAAATGTTACCTGTAATAAATAATAGTAAAAATGTTACCTTTGTGCTTCCTCTTCCCATTACCTCCGTGAATGTCCCGAATTTAGAGCTATGAATCCTAGAGATAGATCGGGATTTGTAAAACATTCCCGGTTATGTTATAGGTGTTTGGACAAACATTCAATTCTTATGTGCAAGCGGGACTACAAATGTTCAACCTGCGGTCGCTCATCCCATCACACTATGCTATGTTTTAATGATTCCCGTAACCCAGTGTATCCCACCTCATCCAATCGCAATTATAATTATAATTCCAAATTTGATAGACGCAATTATCCGCGTACCCGTCCTGCTTCTACCCGCGGTCCCCATATGGGCGGGGGCCAGCATAAGAAATATTCCCCTTCGCAACTCCAGCGCTCCACCCAACGACATTCCCAGAGAGCTTCTCCCCCCAGAGAAAATGCTCCGCCCCAACCAAGACAGGTTGAAAATAATATAAGATATCGCGATAATTCCTATAATAGGGAAGATAGACCCACATAGCTAGATACTTGTATTACTCCCCCTTCCCCTTGCCTTAATATCTCACCCAATTCCCTTATATTATTGCCTACTGTTAAATTACACGTTAAAACTGCTAGTGATTATTATATTGAAGCGCGTGCCTTATGTGATACCGGTGCCCAGGGTTGCCTCATTACAACCGATCTTGTTGTAAATTACCTCAATTTGACCATCTCCCCCTCCTGTGCCCCTGTACGTGGCATAGGTAATATTCCTTTAGTGGTTTCCCGTGGTTCTATTTCCCTGTGTTTTAAACCTTTGTATAATTCCTTCCCTGAGGGGTCAACCTCTGCTATGGTTATTGATGTGATTGCCGGTACGCATCCTGAGTTTGAGTTCCCTGAGTCTGTGTTTTTTCCTAATAGTGATTTTTCCCTTGCTGACCCTACCTATAATAAGCCTGGCCCGATAGATATACTATTGGGTGCTGACGTGTTCGGCGCGCTTTTATTACAAGATAAAATATTTAACTTTAACGGCCTTACTGCTTTATCTACAATTTTTGGTTATATTGTTTGCGGTCCAGTCGCTGCCGATTATGGTGAATTAGAGCCCCCCATGACTGGAATATCCTTATCCCGTCTCATCGAGAGATTCTGGAAGGTCGAAGAAACCCCTCAACCCATGATTGCTAACCCCTAGGCAACGATGGTGAGATTTATAAATAAAACCCGAAACTTGAGCTATCTGTATCCTTATCGCGTTAGCACGTAGCGTTTCCTTGCGGTCTTCCCTAAGACGACTCTCACTCTTTCTTGACAAAGAAGGAATCATCAGAGTCGGTGGTCGTTTATGAAACTCCTTTAACATTCGAGGAATTTACTACAATTTTTGCTAAAATTGAAGCGGTATTAAATTCCCGGCCGTTATGTCCCTTATCTAATGACCAAACGATCTAGAAGTTTTGACGCCTGGTCATTTTTTGATTGGCCAACCTCTTAGTGCTTTGCCGGAGTATCCCTATAACAATGTAAAAATTAATCGTTTAACCCGTTTTCAAGTAGTGCAACAGATAACTCAACATTTTTGGTCGTGGTGGCAGTTAGAGTACCTATACACTCTGCAGACTAGGCAGAAGTGGACTGATCCAGTGAATCCTCCAACAGTAGGCGAGCTAGTCCTCATAAAAGATGATAATTTACCCCCTTTACAGTGGCGACATCGACAGGTATCCTAAAGAGAGCCTTAACCAAATTAGTTCGTCTACCTATTAGTTAGCTACTCCCATTTTCTCGTAAACATTAGATGTTTAGAGCAGGGGCTATGTTTGTTATATATGGCAACCCCGACTAGTTTAGAGTCTTGTGCGAACACCCCGCGCGAACGGTTAGTAGTAGTTATCGAGAAGTAGTAAAAGGGGCACGTGAGACGGCCGACGCGAGCGCACGTCCTTCTTGAATCGATATTTTAATTAGCGGTGTGATTTTCCCTCAGCCTTATTTGATTTCCCTTTTGTGTATTCCCTCTTGATATTGAACCTGACAAAGACAAACCTACAAAAGATAATAGTGCAAGTAACCCTAAGTGAAGAAGACTAATGTGAAACATTCCATGGCGGCCGTGAACAATCAGTGTTTGTGTTGTGAATTATGAAGATAAGGTACTGTACAATTTCTAGTATCCTAAGACCGACTATAAGGTAAATAATTAATAAATAAGCTACCCCTCAGCACGCTTCCACAATTGCTGAACCCTACCCACTATTCAATATATATTTTTTGGTAGCAGAACGCAGTTCATTATATTCATTCATATAATACTATATACATATATATATATGTATGTATGTATTTATGTTTTGTTTATGTAGGTTGTAGGTTCCGCCACATCACTCCCCCCAGAGACCATCTTATGGTCGATAATAATTATGGAATCTGACTATTCTACCAGAAAGTGTTCGGTACGTATCATTTTCTTTCCCTTTTTTTAAATCTTTTTCTTTGTATTTTTTATTTTCAGAAGGAGGTAATTTTGGTGGCGGTTTTTCTACATCTTTGCTTGCTAGTGAATATGCCGGTTTTAGTCTGTCAATAGATACTGTCTGTTATTTTCCTCTAACTAGTATTCTAAAATATTTTTCTTGTTTTTGCAGCACTTTATACGGTCCTGTATAAACGGGTTGTAATGGTCTTCTCACTGCGTCGTCTCGAAGGTAAACATGAGTTGCGTTCGGCAGATCTTTGTGAATAAAGATTTGTTTATTGCAATGTCGTGTTGATGGAACAGGTCGGATTTCCGAAATGACTTTTCGTAGGCGTGATATAAAATCTGTCATATCCATCGATTCATTAGATGATTGATGAAAGTATTCTCCCGGTAGTCTCAGGGGTTCCTCATAGATCAGTTCTGCCGATGAAGCATGTAGATCTTCTTTGTATGCACTCCTTATGCCAAGCAATACTATTGGCAATGCCTCTGTCCACATACTGTTCTCATGACATGTGATGGCAGCTTTCAGCTGTCGATGCAGTCGTTCTACAAGACCGTTACATTGAGGGTGATACGCTGTGGTCTTTTTACGTTGGAATCCTATCATCTCTGATAAGTTTCTGAACAAAGCCGATTCAAATTGCATTCCTCTATCAGTAACTATCTCACTTGGACATCCGAAACGAGCGATCCAACTCGTAATTAGTGCTTTGGCGACCGTTTCTGCTGTAATACCGTTTCTGCTGTAATATAGCGCCCGGATGACTGAGCGAATGAAGGCTTGAGAATACTTGTCTTCTGAATTCGCTTGTCACATATGGTCTTGCAATACAAATACAAATACAAATACAAATATACTTTATTGCACAACAGCATAAACATAACATAATAATTATAAAAATAAAAAGGAACAGAAGTACAATCAGGCGGCCTTATCGCTTAAAGCGATCTCTTCCAGGCAACCTTTGGATGTTGGAGTTGTAAAAACAAACGGGTGGTGCATTAAATATAACATATATTTAAATACATAACCAAACAAAAATAAAAATAAATAAATAGAATATAAATATACATACATACATAAAAACATATATACATGCATACATACATTTATAATACACATAATATATAAATTCAATACCAATACACTTAAACATAACAATCTTAAACAGCATAAAATATATATATACAAAGGCAAAAAACTACTGATTTAAATAGTAGTTTTTAAGACGCTTTTTAAAAGTATCCAGGCTTTTCGCACGTCTAATTTCAAGGGATAAGGAATTCCATAGTCGGGCAGCTTTAATAGTGAAGGAATTAGAGAAAAAGGAAGAAGAATGAATAGGAATTTCGAGTAAAAGGTTGCTATTGGAGCGTAAGGAACGTGAGTGGATGTCATGAAGAAACTTAAATTGTTTCTTCAAGTACGGAAGAGTAGAAGGATTAAACAGCACTGAATAGAGAAGATGAAGAATGTGTGTATTCCTGCGAAGGCGAATAGGTAGCCACTTGAGCTTATTACGAAACTCGGAAATATGATCATATTTGCGTACACCAAATAAAAACCTGATGCAAAGATTTTGAAGTCGCTCAAGTTTATTCACAAGCTCCTCTTTAATGTCAAGGTAACAAATATCAGCATAATCAAGAATTGGTAATAGGATTGAATTTCCCAGCACAATTTTGGTGGGTATAGGTAAGAAGTTGCGCAGCCTACGCAGGCACGAAGAAGCAGCATAAATTTTTTTACTTACCTCTTCAACTTGTGGAACCCAAGATAAATGCTGGTCCACAAGTAAACCTAAATTCTTAACTGTTTTACTAAATGGAATAGTTGACCCATTAATTGCAACACATGTCATATTCGATTCATCAATTTTCCGCAATAATCTAGGACTGCCGATAACTATAGCTTGACTTTTTATAGGATTTATCACAAGGCCAAAATACTTACTCCAAGATGAAATTTCCTCAAGGTCACAATTTATCCTTTTGATGGTATTAGGAAAATCCGTGAGAGTACTTTGTGCGTAAATTTGTAGATCGTCAGCATACAGGTGGTAGAGAGAAGATATTTTATGACAGATGGAATTAATAAAAATAGAAAAGAGGAGAGGAGACAACACGCCACCTTGAGGAACACCAGCACTGGTTGAACAGCAATTCGAATGCGCTGTCGACGTCCGTACAAGTAAGAATGAAACCAATCAACCACCTCAGGAGATATGTTAAGAGAAACAAGTATAGCAAGTAGTATGTCGAAATCAACAGTGTTGAAAGCGTTACTGAAATCTAGTAATATCAGAACCGTCACTTTCTGATCGTCCATACCCTGTCTAATATCATCGGTGATTTTGACTAAAGCAATAGTCGTACTATGACCATGGCGAAAGCCGGATTGCAAAGGATTTAAAAGACTACAATTTGATAGGAATGTGCTAAGTTGCTTATGAACAAGACGTTCAAGCACTTTTGATAACAACGGAAGGATAGAAATAGGACGGTAATTGGAATAAGAAGAAGGATTAGACTTTTTAGGCAAGGGAATAATTTGGGCATCTTTCCAGACGGTTGGAAAATCACCTTGGAGTATAGAACGATTTAAAATGGATGTGATAACAGGAGCCAACAGGTCAATTATAGGAATGATCATTTTACGACTAATGCAGTCTGCACCAACTGCATCCGACTTAATAGCTATAATATTTCTCTTAACATCACATACAGTGAATTGAGTAAACTTAAACGGAGGAACCTCAGGAGTGGATATTGTGGAAAGATAATTCAAAGTATTCAGTTTATTTGTACTATCAATTGTACAAGAAGCAGTGAAATGTTGATTAAGAGAATTAAGGTCTACTACGTTTTTGGGAAAGATTATATGCTTAGTTTTACCAACTCCGAGAGATTTGAGAAACTTCCAGACTTTGGCTGGATCATCTTCTTCAGCTATTGATTTATGAATATGGCGTCGTTGACTATCTCTACAGACCCTGTTGCAACGATTTCTAGTTCTCACGTATTTCTCTCTATTGGAGTCACTTGCATTGGAAATATATTTTGATTTAGCAACGTTTTCTTTGCAATGTTAGTATTCACGTCACAGTAGAGTTTCTTGTCGGTACTGGGCAAAGATTTTAGCTCTAGACGTAGTGAAGTTCCACCTTTTAGCAATGTTCGCAGTTCCTGATCAGTCTCTTGGGATGCTGCTAGCTGAGTTAAGTCAGACAGTGTGTCAGCCACCACGTTATCCTTCCCAGATATATGTTGAATGTCCTTGGTGAACTGTGATATAAAGTCAAGGTGACGAAACTGTCTAGGTGAACATTTCTCTTTTCGTTGATGAAAGGCGAAGCAAATGAGTTTGTGGTCTGTATAAACTGTGAAGTGACGGGCTTCCAACATATGACGGAAATACTTTATTGCTTCGTAGATCGCCAACAGTTCTCTATCATATGGGGAATATTTTCGTTGCGCTTGATTCAACTTGCTAGAAAAGAAGGCCACTTGCCATATTTTTTCTGTTGCAATGCTGCACCCACGGCTGTGTCTGATGCATCAGTCACTGGACCCAATTTAGCGTCAACATCCGGGTGCGCCAACATTGTTGCTCTACATAGGCTCGCTTTGCATTCCTCGAAGGCGTCAAGACTATGACCTGTGATGTTCACTGGATGAGATCCTTTTATTGAATCTCCGAGAAGAGCATTCAGTGGAGCTTGAATCTTCGCCGCGCCTGGGATGAATCTCCGATAAAAATTCAGCATTCCCAAAAACCTCCTGAGCTCCTTGACGGTCTTTGGCTTTGGGAAGTCTTTGATAGACTGAATTTTTGTTTCCAATGGTCGAACTCTTTCTGCCGATACTTTGTATCCCAGATAAGTGACTTCTGAGACACCGAAAGTGCATTTGGCTGGGTTGATGACCATTCCATAGTCTTGTAGTTTAGAGAAAAGCTGGCGCAAGTGATCCAAGTGAGTCGCTCGTCCGGTGAAAAGATGAGGAAATCATCGAGGTAACAGTAACAAAAGTTTAGATCTCTTGTCATCTGATCCACAAATCTTTGGAACGTTTGTCCCGCGTTTCTCAGGCCAAACGTCATATATGGGAATTCATACAACCCGAATGGCGTCGTTATAGCTGTTTTCGGTATGTCCTCCTCTCTGACCGGAATCTGATTGTATGCTTTAACTAAGTCTATAGTTGAAAATATTGTACAACCAGAAATATTATGTGTAAAGTCGTATGGGGTACCTGTCTGGCACCGTCCGAGCATTTAGGCTTCTGTAGTCTCCGCAGGGGCGAAATTCACCAATCTCTTTCTTAGGTACCAAGTGAAATGGAGAGGCCCAAGGACTCTTTGAGGGCCTTGCTGTCCCAATCTTCAGCATAGCTTTTATTTCACGCTTTGCGATCTTGACTCTATCTGGAGCTAGACGTCTTGGCCTACAGAAGACAGGCGGTCCTGGTGTTGTTTCGATATGATGTTCAACACCGTGTCGTGAAACTCTGTGCATTCCTGAGGGGCGTGTTAAATCTGGGAATTGCCGCAGTAGCTCCATATATCTTGAGTCACCAGAAGTTGTTTTGACTGAGGCGATATGTTCTGTTGAACTTGCCGACGCTGCTGCCGATGACAATGAGGTACTGTTGTTGACTAATCGTCCATTTCTGCAGTCTACCATAAGATTATAGAAAGACAGAAAATCTACCCCTATTATTGGTTTACTGACGTCAGCTACGATGAAACCCCAGACCAACTCTCGTCGCAAACCCAAATTCAAGACAAAGTTGATGAAGCCGTACGTTGCTATAGGTGATCCGTTGGCAGCGAAGAGTGTAAAATGTGTCTGCGGTCGTTGTTCTTTACATGCAGATCGGGGAAACACGCATAAGTCGCTTCCTGTGTCCACTAAAAACTGTATTTTTGTGACACGAACCGTAACAAAGAGGCGACCTTTTCGACCTTGGCAGTCGTCTGTCGCCATTAACGACCGCTGTTGGCATTTCCCTTGTAATCACAGGGCTTAAGATATTTTCTAGCGTTTTCGCCATGCTTGTAATGAAAGAAGCAAATGGGAAACTTCCTGTAGCTAGATTGTGATCGAGACTGAGACTTGCTGTTACCATGTGTATGTCTATAGCTACCGTTGCGCTGTTTTGATCGCGATCTTCTATTGCCATACGAAGTTAAGCTTCTAACTTGATGAGTCAGCGCAGCAATATCAGCAGCCATCTTGTCTATCGTCGACGTCGGGGAGCTAGTACTCGCAGCAGCCACATTGGAAGTATTTGGGACTACATCATGAACCCTGTCAGCGAGATCAGCTAATTCTTCCAAGGAATACGTTTTTCCAGCAGCCACTACCGTCTGTAGAGGTATAGGTAAGCGGCTAATCCAAATAGTTTTTAGAAAATCGTCCGGTACCCCAGGACCTGCCAGATGTTGTAAGTGCCTCAAAAATTACGAGGGACGACGGTCGCCGAGTTCTTCGTGCATAAGAAGTTGTTTTACCTCCTTCTCCCTAGAAGCTGACAATCTCTTAATAAGCTCCTCCTTTAATTTTTTGTATCGATCTTTTGATGACGGGGAACAAATTAAATCTTCAACTTCCGCGGCATATCTGTGTTCAAGCTGGGATATGACGTGCAAGAATTTTGTCTCCTCATCTTTAATTCCAGATAATATGAAATTAGCTTCTATTTGCGCGAACCATAAAGCAGCCTTCTCTGGCCAAAATGGAGGTAGTCGTACGCCGACACGGTCGCAATATGTAAATGTCTTTTTATCGTCGACCCTCAATGTTTTTTCGCCGCTAGCATCCTCAAAATCGTTTCTCATGATGATTAAAGTTTTTAAAAAATCCTTACTTCCTTTGCAATAATCCTTACAGGCCGGTGTGAAATCCTCGATGTTCAATCGTCGGGGTCACCAGATGTGGAGTCGTAGGTATGAAATAACTCAACAAGTACACTTAAATAAGCAGTTTATTCGGCACAAGCATAAGCAATAAGCAAGCA
This sequence comes from Dione vanillae, assembly GCA_037178615.1. Taxonomy (NCBI): domain Eukaryota; kingdom Metazoa; phylum Arthropoda; class Insecta; order Lepidoptera; family Nymphalidae; genus Dione; species Dione vanillae. Next base: position 28,555 of record JAZFAU010000471.1, on the reverse strand, counting down.
AGTAAGTTTTTTAATAGTTCTAATATCTAAACACTAGCAAAGTACGAATTCGTAATATTATGGACAAGAAGTCGAGCGACATGCGTCTTGTGAGGAGTGTGATTTCTAACTACTGTGAGTCGGCATTGCGTCGATGTCCTTGTCGCTGCACAAAGGTAACCGGACTAATGCAGTCTTTATTCGCGACGACACGACGCAGAGATTCGATGACATCGGAAACGACTTTAGTCTTCAGGTAAGTATTTTGTTATTATTTTTATATTTGTATATTTATATGTATGTATGTATTTATGTTTTGTTTATGTAGGTTGTAGGTTCCGCCACAGAATAATACTTGAAATATTGTATTATTGATATCGTAATTGGACGAATCCGGCTCGAAGGACTAAAAAATAGTTGGATAGCTCAGTGGATGTTTTAATATTTTATGTGTTACTTTAAAATCTCTTGGGCTCAACTTACTGCCACTGTATTGAAGATAGTTGAAAGTCCCGGGACGGTTGTATAAGTTGTATTTTTCGCTATACAGTTCTTTAAGTAACACAGATCACACTTTCTTATTTTGAATTTTGAATATAATCGCGAAGCTCATGGCGTGTGACTCGGCTCTTGGCGAACGGTATGACACTAGCGCCGCCGCGCGGCATTTTGGAAAATAATCGTCGATTTTAGCCGATATAAAATGAGCCCAAAATCCTACAGGAATTGTAAAAGGAGTTCCCGTTGAATGGTCATTGGAAGAGTTTGTTGGCTGACTGGAATTTCCCTCTGCATGTGGTAAAATGATAAAAGCAAGACGAATGAACAGGAAGAATATAAGTGAGGTTGTAGTTACATGGGTCCCGACCCAGTCAGTGGCAATTGCCTGAAAGAGTTTACTCATACAAGTCTGTCCTACAAGTCGAACTTTATAATCCAACAATCCAGTGCCTCAAGTGCTGTCGTTTGGTCATGTGAAAGCACAGTGTCGATCGATGCCAAGGTGCTACAAGTGTTCCCAGTCTCATACTGGCGATACATGTGACACCCCAAAGGAAACTTCAACTTGCATCCATTGCTCGTCAAAACATTTGCTTGCATTGCTCGTCAAAACTTTGCCATTGATAAGGGGAGTCCTGAATTCATGAGGCAACAAAATATAAAATCTATCATGTCACAAGAGTGTATCTCTTATATGGAAGCTTCTTCCCGTTTCCCAACAGTCCAGCGTTCCTATGCAGGTATTGCTAAGGAAATGTTTACCCCTCCTGTCTTCACAAACCCCCAGACCCCTCAAACTATAATCCCTGCAAGCCCTACCAAGTCTTATCGTAAGACAATATTCCAAGTTCCCCGTGCCCGCGCACCTGTGGCGAAGGGATATGATAGACAAGCGCACCAAGCCACAATTAATAATTCTTCCTCTTCCCTTCCCAATGGTTGTGCCCTTAATCAGGGTTCAGACAGTTCAACAGAGTCACGAAAAGATTTGTTAGTTGCACTGACTGAGACCTTGGTCAGCATAATCTCTACCACTGATGAACTCCCTATACCGTCCAACGTTGCCCAGAATTTGCTTAAAATCTTCCAAATCCTCAACAATGATAACACCATTGTTGAGGATTTGGAAGATTTTTTTTAAAACTTTCTGGAAGCAGAATAGTAGTAGTGTTCGTGCTAAAAAGCATGAATTACTGTATATTATTTCCCTGTATGCTCCCGTCATTATTGCTCTCTCGGAAACATGGTTGGTGCCAGACTCCCCGTTTAGGGTGTCGGGTTTTGCCTGTTTAAGGAAGGACAGAAGTGACGGGTATGGAGGTAGTGCTATCCTCATCCAGCACTCCTCTCCTTATTCTCTTATCCCTCTTCCACAGTCAACAGTCAACAAATTAATGCTGTTGCTGTGAGGGCCTTTGATATCTCCTTCCTCTTTGTATATATTCCTCATACCTCCTCTTCCCTCTTCCTTGAGCTTAGGTCTCTTATCTCATCGCCTCCTAGCTCTGTACTGGTCCTGGGAGACTTTAATACTCATCACACACTATGGGGGTGTTATTACTGTGATGGATTTTCTCCTTCGTTGTTGGACTTGATTGATGATGCTAATCTTTGCATTCTCAATGATGGTTCACTGACTCGTAGGGTTAATCCTAATCAGGATCTGAGGACTGCAGTTGGTTTTTCCTTATCTTCTCCATCGCTTGCTTCCCAACTATCATGGTCTGTTCTTCCCTCTACCGATGGTAGTGATCATTTTCCCATCCTTCTTTCTATGTTTAATAGAAATCTTTCTTCAGTTCCTCCTTCATTTCCTTAATATAATTTAAAAAAGCTGACTGGAATGAGTACGCAGACTCTGTGGATTGCATGTTGGGAAATCTTCCTGAGTCTGGTAATTATGAGAACACCATTCTGTGCTATGATCGATTTATCTCTGTCATTACATCTGCAGCTGACTGACACATTCCCAAATCACACTCCATTCAAAATCGGATGCATTTCAATCCTTGGTGAGATCAGGAATGCTCTGATTTTGTCAATCGGCGAACATCTGCCGAGGCGTCATACACGGCTTGTATGACGTTGGAGAACTACATTGAGTACAAGCGCAGTAACTTTGCAAAGTTCAGAAAATGTATTTGGAAAAAGAAGAAACTTGGTTGGGTTCATTTTTGTGAATCCCTTGATACCCGCTCCTCTTCTTCCCTTGTTTGGACAAACATTAGGAGATTCCGCAGGTCTCTTAACAATGTCAGTAGCCCTAACTCCAATAATCCTTCCCTTTGGCTTAACGATTTTGCAAACAAATTGACTCCTCCTTCTGCCCCGTCCTGTGACCTGTTTATATACATGCCTGTTGAATCTTCAGAGAAAATGGATTACTTACTCTCCTTTGAGAACGAAAATGTGCTGGCGGATTTAAAGAAAACCAGTCCTGGTGAAGATGGTGTGCCCTATTCTTTTATTGTCAAATTGAAAAAAAATCTATGCGTTGTTTTTTAAATTTGGCTAATAATATAATTAAATCAGGCAATATCCCCAATACTTGAAAATCTCAAATGCCCATCCTTAAACCTGGCAAATGTCCTCCTGACCCTAATTTCTATAGACCCATTGCCTTAACATCCACGTTATAAAAATCGTCTGGAGTGGATAGTGGAAAGTAGAAATATCTTAGCGCCCTCTCAGTTTGGCTTTAGAAAGGGCTTAAGTACTATTGATAGTCTCAACGTTTTTACTACAGACATTCGACGAGCTTTTGCCAAAGGTGAGTATTTAGTTGGTGTTTTTCTGGATGTTGCATCAGCATATGACAATGTTCTTCTTCCGGTACTCAGGCAGAAACCGCATTAGCTGAGTATTCCACCGAGGATGACTCATTACATATGTATTTGCAGACCGGTAGAACGGTATCTGTAAAACTGCTTCCGCTTCTTACTATACATCCCAGACTTGTCTGGAAGGGCTAAGAGCTGTGTGTGTTATATAATATATATAAACATGGCCGCGAATTGTCTGTTAATAACTTTTGTAACATTCTTCAGTACGCTGACGACATAGTCCTCTATTATAGTACAAATTCAATGGAGGACATTACTTATCGTCTGAACGCTGCTTTGCACTATCTAAGCCAGTGGCTCTCTGGACATGGCCTGGCGCTATCTGTTGATAATTGCCAAGTGGTAGTGTTTACCATAAAGAAAAATATTCCAAATTTCCAAATATTTAGCGAATATTCCCATACGGCTTACAAATGAATGGAAAATGTAAAATTTCTAGGCATGTTACTTGACAAAAGATTGAACGGAATTGCTGAATATGTCAGCACAAAATCTGAAAAAAGTATCAATGCTCTAAGAGCTGTGTCTGGTGTGTGGTGGGGTGCGCACCCTTATTCTCAAAAACTACTGTACAATGCTAGAATTCGTAGTCATATTGACTATGGGTTATTCGTTTTAGACCCCTTTAACAAAATAGCTACAGAAAAAGTCAATCGTATACAACATAAATATCTACGGATTATTATAGGTGCAATGAAGTATACTCCCACCAATGCACTACAAGTGGAGTGTGTGAACCCTCCTTTCCCCATTCGTCGACAATTCCTCTCTGATAAATTTGTTAGTAAAATTTTACAGCTGTCCTCCCATCTTTTATCTAAATTATGTGAACTTATTCCTCGTGGTAAGCCCTGCCTTACTTGCTGGATAGCTTTCTTAGACTAACCTGCCTCCCTCACCCTTTGTCTTCCTTTCCATCAAACCCATTATTCCGTACATCTTATAACGCTCTTGTCCATTCTCCGCATGTCATCACAAATCTTGGCTTTACCAAGGGAGACCCTTGCATCAACACCAAATTTCAAGAGCTGGTTAGTAAAAAATGGTTAAATTATGTCCTCATCTTTACAGATGCTTCAAAGCTTTCTAAGGAGAGCTGTGTTGGTGCAGTTTGCTGGATCCAAAAATTTAAAATTATTTTACAATTTACGTGTCCTCCGGAATCGTCAGTGTTTACTGGTGAGGATGTTGCTTTGTTAGAAGCAGTCCTGTTTACGCAGTCCCATGACTTTAAACCGATGGTTATTTTTACGGACTCGTTAAGCTGTTTAATGACGTTGAAGGGAAATCAGTTTCACAGTAGATTAAGATCTTCAGTTGTTTTAAGGATTCGTGAAGAATTGTACTCATATCATCTAAAGGGTTTGGACGTTACTCTCATGTGGATTCCAGGTCACTCTGGAATTAGTGGGAACGAATCTGCAGACTCTTGTGCCAAGTTAGCCATGGAGTGTGGTACTCTTGACCACTTTTATATCTCTGTCCAGGATCTGCTCGCCCTGGCAGATATTCATATTTACAAGACCTGGAATAATTTCTAGGATAATTTAAAATTAGTTAAAGGTAAGTACTATGCCCTAATTCAGCCTAATATTCCTAAGCGACCGTGGTTTTTTACTCAAAAGCATATTGATCGGAGGATTCTATCAACAATATGCCGCTTACGCCTTGGACATACGTGTACGCCTGTAACATTTGGCTAAGATCAGGGTCAGGGACCATTCGCTGTGTGAATGTGGCCTCGACGATGGCTCTCCTTCTCACATCCTTTTCTCTTGTCCTAACCTAACTCGTCCCTTGTATGATATTCTTCCCAACAAAGTTCCTCGCCCTCTTAATGTTCAGTTTGTGTTAATGTTTGTGTTTAGTCATCTATGAAAATTTCTATGTAAATACATTAACATACATACATACATACAAACATATCTTCACGCTCTATCCCTAGCGTGGTAGTCAGAGAGAACAGAGCGCCAAACGCTGCGGTCCCTGCATACCTCTTTCGCCTCGTCCACTGTCATTAACCTCTTCATGCATGCTCTCCGGGGAGTCCTCATGCTTTTTACCTGTGACCTTCCTCCAGTATCTTCGATACTGTATTTTCGAAAGTCAACCGAGGTCTCCCCTTACCTCTCTTACCACACACTTTTCCATCGTATATCTTTTTTACCATTCTTTCGTCACTCATTCTTTCGACGTGCCCAAACCACCTGAGCACGTTCTTCTTCATTCTTACTGTGACATCCTCGCTGGTACCTACCATCCTGTGTACCTCTTCGTTGCGGATTCGGTCAGCTAAGCTGACTCCGCATATCCTTCGAAGAGATCGCATCTCTACAGCATTCATCTTTCTTTCATTCTTCTTCTGTAATACCCACGTTTTACTGCCATATAACAGCGTCGGAACCAAAACTGCATTGTGTACGGCCAAACGTGCAGCGACGCTGACGTTCTGCCGTCTCAACAACGCAGCTAAGGCACCGTTCATTCTGTTACCGGCAGCAACACGTCTTTCCACATCCATTTCGTATCTACCATCTCTACTTAACATACTTCCCAAGTATACTACTTCATTCACTTGTTCTAATAAATTTCCATTCACGAAAATCTTGCAATCTGTCCTTTCCTCGTCTCTTTCAAATACCAGAACCTTTGTCTTACTTGCATTCAGGCTTAGACCCTTAGTTTCACACCCGTCTTTCAGAATGGTGACCAATGCCTGCAACTCGCTTTCTGATGATGCAATAAGCACTACATCATCTGCGTACAACAAGCAATTTACCTTCAAGTCACCCACTTTTACACCCATATCACTTTCTTTCAGTCCTTAATAATACATTAAGTATAATAATATTAGATTATAAACTAACACCCGTGTAAAATATTATTATTTAGTACTAACCCAATATATTATGTGTATATACTGTAATTGTTAAATTTAAAATTTGTTTAAGGTGAAGGATTTTTTATTGGATCTCGTTTTTACATGCATTCTATTATTGTGCAAAGCTTATTTTCTCCTATCACCGTAAATTCTCCTTCGTGTATTCTCCAAACAGCGTGATATTGGCGAAGTGAATTGTGCTCAATTGGCACGCTCGGAACACCATTACCGTAGAACAGAACAGAACAGAAAAATTTGTTCCCACAATTGTCACTTAAAAATCGACAGTACTGCCATGGCAATTGTGTTTCGGGAGTACGAAATGACGTTTATTAGAATTTGATTACGGCAAATTGGTTTTGAGAGTAGCCCCGCAGGGCATTAGCGTTGAGTGACGATAATTTAAGGCAAATTATCGTGTGTCTACAGATCTGTTTGAGGAAATTTATAAGGAATTGCACTGAAATTCCTTAAAGGCTGCAATTATTGCAGCCTTTAATACCATTACAAAAAGATTTGCCAGTATAAGTACCAAACACAAGGTAAGTTACTTATATAATTAGTATTAATCCATCGATATAAAATATATTATCATCTCAGTACAGTGAATAAACTACATTACATTTTTAGAAATTTAATGACATTATCCTTTTATGAAACCAGTAGCTACAAAAACCTTGTAGGAACTACTTATGACACAGTAATACCATTTTTTTTTATTGCTGGGAAAATGCTTTTACGCAGACCTTCCACATGCAGGAAAAGTATATCCCACAAGCGGATGGTACTGTGGGACTCATCAGAATCGACACTACCCACTAAAACCCAGCGGAAGCCCTCTCCACAAATAAGAGACACTGCAGGATCGCTTGCGCATGCCACTACAGTGCCTCAGTGGAAGGCCACCATCATCCATCCATCCATCATCATCCATCCATCCATCATCATCCATCCATCCATCATAGGCCACCATCCATCGCCCTCAGACATCCTCAGGATTTCCTAGGATATCCGCAGCTTCGGTGACTTACAGGAGGAGCAACACCTCCTGTAATAGTTTCTCTAGGGTGAGGAGGGTTGAAGATGCGCAAATCGCCTTCTCCTACCCCCTGGTCTACGGCTGCGGAGGGAATATGACACAGTAATACCATAACACAAGTGATTGAAGCTTTTAACCATTCCTCTGCTGCAATAAATCGATAGTCTCCTCTAACTTGTGAATATAGAAGTGTTTTCCAAAGAAAGTAATAATATTATAATTGCAATATTTATGGCAAGTATTTTAGATTCATTTTTTTTTTTCAGCTTCACGCTTTAGTAGTAGGCCGAGGGAACTGCAGGAACCATAAGAACCTAGTGTTAAGACACTCCGTTACTTAGTCTCTGCGTACTTCGTTCCCACTTTCCGCCGTTTTCGAGGCATTGCGTGTTGAGTGGCGGAACTCAACGCCGCGCTTTGCCTTAGATGCCCGAGCGAAGAAAATGGTAATAGAAAAATCCATCTTCTCCGACTGGGAATCGAACCCAGTAACCGTCGCGTTACAGGCAGACGTTGCGCCTCTGCGCCACGACGGTCCTCAGATTCATTTTATTGTATTTAATTGTTAAAATGTTGCAATATATGCAATAAAATAGTTTTGACCTTATATTTTTTATTTATATTTCATTTAAATATCTAATGCAGATTTAATATATTATCTGTTCATAGTTCTTTTGGAAGAGCTTCACATGACTGTTTTATAAGGAATCAACATCTAGTAAAAATTACTTAATTAATTTAAATAATGGTAGAGATAATGTTTATATACTTGGTATAATTCATGTTCACCTTATTTTGTTGTTCAATTATGATAATGTATTTTATTTTACAGGTGACTCTGGCTATATTCTAAGGATATACATTATGACTCCTATTGCAGTGGAACTCAAAGTTGCAGGAAACCTGATATTTTTGTAAAAAATATTGTTTATACTGATGGGTCAAGATGACTCCATCCTCCATGAATTATTTAGAAATAAATATTTTTCAATTTTTAATTATACTTTTTTATTTATTAAAATCTATACATTCACACTTAACTTCTTACTCATGCATTTATTAATTAAACATTTTACTATTATTATTAATTTTTTTGTTCTTCAATTCCAAAAATATCTTTGACTATTTATATATAACTGTGGAAAGCCATTCACACATTCCCATATATTCATTCATTCACTCACACAATTATTCAGTCACTCATTCACAGTCACACATACACACAGACAAACACACACAAATTCACACGTTATTTATTTTCTCTTTCATGCATTAAAAATATTATACATATAAACAAACAAACATAATACATATATTCATATTTATAAAATTATATATCTACATAAAATTAATTATTTACATTAACTTCATTATATATATGTACATAATTTCTGTAGTAAATTAAAATACAAAATTAAATATAAATGAATGTGCATTGGAAACACGCAAAAAGGTAACGGTATCGCACCTCAGCTGATGCTCCTGCGCACCGCGCCCCGAAAGCAGTCGAAATCACGCTCCGACGCCGAACGCACGTCGCTCGATGCTACCTTTTGCATACGTACCTCGCTTTACCATTTCACTGCATAATTTCTCTCATCCGCTTTCTTCTGTACCTTCTCTTTGCTTCTTTCACTGTGCTTATAAACTATATTTGCTTGCCCCATAGGACATATTAGTCTCTCTAGTCTCGACAATATTTCGTTGTATTTGCAATTGATATGCATATGTGTGAAATTAATTTAAAATCAACACAATATTTGTTCTTAAGTTACAGTTCACTTACTCTTAATTGTTTTTTACCATCACAATGCTGTTTATATTGTCCCACAGTGACTCATTTCTTGTGAGTAAATGTGATACTATATTTTCTTTTTTTTTAAATTATTAGTGTACCCGTAGTAATTCCAATATTTTTAATCTTTACTCAAGTTACATGTTAATCCCGGGTATTGGTTTACCAATTCCATCCTGTTGACACTTGACAAGTTGACACCTGAGGCAGTGTCGTTGCCGTCTGTCAATTGCTAGTGACTCGGATGATAGGATTTTGACACACTTTATTTTATGTCTAATGGATAGATAGCTAAATAAATGTAGATAACAAATTTTATCTATTACTTAGATGTGTTTCTTTCTACATTTTTTTTTTTTTTTTTTATTTATTTATTTTTTGAAGTGAAACTTCTTTAGGCGCATGAGGGTAAAATTTTTACAAATGAAACGTCACGGTCAAGGTTAGGTAGTTTTAATATTTACAAATAACAACATTAGTAAAGAGAAGAAGAAGAAGTACAAATAACATGTGGTATTTCAACTTGCCACTCGTCATTTGATAATTTAATAAATAATTTACCATAAAATAAAAATATTTCATAAATTTACTTTTCTAAATTTTGAATTCAAAAACAAAACCTAATTAATAATTTCTAATATTGACAAAAAACACGTGGCATTTTTATTTACAATTCGTCATTTGAGATTTCAATAAATCATTGTGCATAAAATACTAATAACAATATTTCATAAATTCTTTTGACGAAATTTTAATTTAAAAATTGGAATTTCTAGAGTTATCATTAATTTACAAAAATTTTGTATATATTTAAATTGGATTAGGTATTTTTAATATTTACAAAAAATCACGAGGAATTTTAATTTAATATTCAAGATCTGAGATTTGATCATATTATTATTCAACAACAACAACAACAAATATTCTTTATTGCATTAATATATATATATATATATATATATATATATATATATATATATATATATATATATATATATATATATATATATATATATATATATATATATATATATATATATATATATATATATATATATATATATATATATATATATATATATATATATATATATATATATATATATATATATATATATATATATATATATATATATATATATATATATATATATATATATATATATATATATATATATATATATATATCTATATATATATATATATATATATATATATATATATATATATATATACATATATATATATATATATATATATATATATATATATATATATATATATATATATATATATATATATATATATATATATATATATATATATATATATATATATATATCTATATATATATATATATATATATATATATATATATATATATATATATATATACATATATATATATATATATATATATATATATATATATATATATATATATATATATATATATATACATATCTAATATATATATATATATATATATATATATATATATATATATATATATATATATATATATATATATATATATATATATATATATATATATATATATATATATATATATATATATATATATATATATATATATATATATATATATATATATATATATATATATATATATATATATATATATATATGTGGATTTATCTCTATAAGAGATTTCTTCCAGCCAACCTGTGAAAGTGGGTGAAAGCAGAAAGTACGAGAAGACAAAAAATGCAATATAAGGTTTAAAAAAAATAATAACAATAAAAAATCAATACATAAGGCATAAAAAATATACATACATACACACAGAAGTAAATAGACATATACTTACATAAATATATTCATATATATACATATATATATATATATATATATATATATATATATATATATATATATATATATATATATATATATATATATATATATATATATATATATATATATATATATATATATATATATATATATATATATATATATATATATATATATATATATATATATATATATATACACACATACATATATACACATAAAAAATATAATATAAACGAAACATACAACGAAATTTAGATTTCAGATACTTTTAAGTAAGTGTTTTTTTAATGATGACTTAAATGAAATAATTGACTGACTCTCTTGAATGGCTTTGGGCAGTTTATTCCAAAGTAGTGGAGCCTGTACGGAAAAGGACTTTAGGAGAAATTTGGTATTGCTCTTAGGGATGTCTAGGGTAAAACACCAGACCTCCTCGAGCGTGTAGGAGCGGGAAGGACTTTAAAACGGGAACGTAGGTAAGGAGGGAAATTTTGGTAGTTGATTATCTTAAACAGAAGAGAAAGGATGTGCATATCACGGCGAAAACGAATAGGGAGCCAATTAAGCTGAGCACGAAAATGGGATACGTGGTCATACTTACGAAGACCGTAAATGAAACGTATAGCGAGATTTTGAAGACGCTCTAATCTGTTAATTTGCTCCTCAGTCACATCCAAGTAGCAGACATCGGCATAGTCGAGAATTGGAAGGAGGAGACATTGCGCTAGCATTACTTTTGTATTATGGGGGAGAAAGAATTGGAGACGCTTAAGAGAACGATAGGAGAAATGCATACGTTTACTAAGTTCGCTAATATGGGGTGTCCAAGACAAAGTGCAGTCAAAAATTAGACCCAAATTCTTAACTTTATCGTAAAATGGAATTAGAGTTCCAGAATATATAATCTCGGGAGTTGCATTCCAATTAATTTTACTTGCAAGTCGGCTACTGCTGATTATAATTGCTTGCGATTTTTTCGGGTTTACTAAGAGACCGAAAGATTCAGCCCAACGTTGTATAGCAGCTAGATCGCTATTTAAAATATTAATAACTTCAGAAAATTCATGTATATAGCTATGTCGATACAACTGCAAATCATCCGCATACAGATGGTAAGAAGAAGAAATGACTTTGGAAATATTGTTTATGAAAATAGAAAACAGAAGAGGTGAAAGAATGCCGCCTTGTGGAACGCCAGCAGTGAGATCTAGCCAAGATGACGTATGGTCATTAACTTTCACGCATTGTTGGCGTCCGAAGAGATAAGAATGAAACCAGTCTATGGCTGAGGAAGAAAAATTTACTGCACGAAGAGAAGCAAGAAGTATGTCGAAATCAACAGAGCTAAATGCATTGCTGAAATCCAGTAGTAAAATTGCGGTGAGCATGGTGTTATCCATAGCACACCGAATGTCCTCCGTAATATTCAACAGTGCACTAACTGTGCTGTGGAAGGGACGGAAACCAGACTGGTAGGGGCATAAGAGATTGTTTGAGGAGAAAAAGGGATACAGTTGGTTATAAACAATGGATTCAAGTACTTTGGATAGGATAGGCAGGATGGAGATAGGGCGATAGTCAGAGACTAAGGTGGGATTAGAGGTTTTAGGTAACGGAACAACATAAGCATTCTTCCAACGAGAAGGAAAGACATTGCGTGACAGTGAGAAATTTATAATGTGGGTAAGCACTGGTGCAATGTTCTCCAACACGGGAAGAATCATCTCAAGGCTGAGATTGTCACTTCCGATGGCTTTAGTGGATATGGAGCGAACACACTTCTTGACTTCATCTTCTGATACAGAGTTAAATACAAATAGGGCAGATTCAAGAATTTCAATACAAGACAAAGAAGAAAGTGTTTCCTGTTTTCTTTGGTTGTTAATACTTGGAGTAGGTTTACTAAAGAAGGAATTCAGGACATTAAGATCCACTGAAATATGATGGCGATCAGTGGATTTCCCTATACCAAGTGACTCTAAGAATCTCCAAACTTTGTCGTAAGATAGGTTTTGAATAGTATTGTGAATATAGCGGCGTTTGGCATCCCTACAAATATTACGCAGTCTTTTGTATGTAGCTAAATTTTCATCACACGGATGTTTTTTGTACCTAGATTTGGCCCGATCGCGCTTAGCCATGCATCTTTTGATAATTGGGGTCAACCAGGGCGCGGGTGCATGCTTTATTCGAACTGGTCTTATTGGCGCATGAATGTTATAGATATTAATCAACTCAGTAGTTAGTGATTCTACCATATCGTCAATGTTACTAAATGATATTATGGGTGACCAGTCAATGTTCTCCAAATCCGCTCTGAAGCGTTCCATGTCGATAAGCTTAAAATTACGCTGAAGAAAAATTTTGCCTCTAACTTTAGGAGGGCGTAGCTTATATGAAAGGAAAATCAGGTCGTGAAAAGAGAAAGGAGCAGTCAAATGGCCGTGAGAGATCACAAGATCAGGCTTAGAGACTGAGATAATATCAATGAGGGAAGGCCTGCAGTTAGGAAAAGTGTGTGGGTGAAGACATGGGTAAAATATGCAAATTGAGAGATTCATTAATTACTCTTAACTGTTTACTTCTCGTGTCGTTTTTTAATAAACATGTATTTAAGTCACCCATACAAATTATGTGTTCATACTGATATGAAAAGTTTTCCAAAATGTCCTCCAGAACACTAAAATAATTTACTTTGTCATTGGGGGCATACAAGACACCGAGAAGAATTTTTTTATGATGTAGAACTATTTCCAAGAAAAGATATTCAAGAAATCCTACAGGTTGACTAGGAGAGCAAGAGATTACACTGGCAGGAATGTTATTGCGAAGGTATATACCCACACCACCCCCACCCCGCTCAGTGCGATCATTCCGGAATAATTGAAAACCTGGAAGGGAGTAGCAAGCAGATGAAAGGGGTGGTTTAAGCCAGGTTTCAGATATTAGAATACAATCGACTGTGCCGGAGCCAAAGGATGCGAGAAGATCAGTATAATGAGCAGGTATGCTCTGCGCGTTGATATGCACCAAGGAAAGAGAACCAAAAGGATTATTAAATATATTTGATAACTTTTCTGCAAGAGTATCTGTATCCGAAAAAGAAGAGTTATTACTACCAACACTATCATAATTGCTAGAAGAGCAAGACAAGAACTCATCACCTGTGTTCATAATTATAAAATAATAGAAATATACAAATAATAAAAATATACAAATAAAAAATATATAAATAATAAATATAAATAAATTTATATATAAATAAAAATTAAAAAATGATTAAAAAAAAAAACAAATAATAATAATATAATAATAATCCACATGCACAAGTTGACTAAAAAAATTATTACAACACAAAGAAAGTTTTTTAAAAAAAATAATCTATACTTGAAATGGATAACAAATATTACATAAAAAGAAACGTAATTGTAAACAACAACATCATCTGCATCGTTTTTAGTCTATGACATTTCGTGATACGTCAAATATTATTGAAAGTAAACAAATGTAAATGTTTAGTGTTTTTTTTGGTTAGAAAAAAGAAACTTTTAAATATTTGCCAAAAAAATCAAATAGACACATTACGTATATTCCAAATGAATAGAGGATATAAAAACAAAACGGATACCGACTAGTTGTTGTTAGAAGATTTTGGATATTGTGCTATTAACAATTTGAGCTCCGACATTGAAGATATTTTCACTTTTGATTTGTTAGCCACTAAGATAACTATCATGCCATCAGCTGACCAGCACTTCTTTAATCCAAAGTATTTACGAGCTGCGACGAACACTTCTTGGCGCGACTTTGAAAGGAATTCCGTCAAGGTTATTTTAGTGCCTTTTAACCTGGTCTTCATTTTCCAAACGCTGGACCGTACCTGTACACTGGAAAATCGTACAAGGATGGGCCTGGAGGAATCCTTTTTTGCACCGAGTCTGTGGTAATATTCAATTGAAGAAGAACCAACATCGGATAACTTCATATGCTTCGATAAAACTTCGATAGTCTGTTTTAAAACATCTTCGTCTTTCTCTTCTCTAACACCATGGAATAAAAGCACTTTTCTTCTTGAATGTGTCTCTAAGCGATCCATCCCAAGAGCTACCAGTTCAACCTGAGATTTTAATAGGCTGAGGGTCTTCCATACAAAGGCCTTGAAAGTAAAAAACTCAGCGGCTAAAGCTTTGATAGTGGGGGTGGGAGCAGCAGAGCTAGGCTGAGACAGATTCTTCTCAAATTCTCCCATTCTTGAAGAGAATATGGCAGATAGTTCCTCCATGCCTTTGAGTAACTTTTCTACATCCATTATTAAGTTCTTTGTGCAAAAATTATGTTGGAAAGTGTAGTGTTAGTCAACTTAAGCACAGGTAATTAGTTTTTTAACATATATGTTTAATAATTTAATGAAAAAAAATTAAAAAAACTATAGAGCGTTAAAATACGTGTGTGCACTTTCGTGTCTACCCGCGAAAAGCCAAACAATATAAAATAAATTTATTTTAATAATTCTCTTTAATTATTTTATTTTAATGACAATTAAATTCCTAACCTATCTTCCTTTTTCCTTCCTCTTAATCTTGGAAATTTAAAGTTTTAGATTTGTATAAATATAAACAAGATTTTTGAGGACCGTCGTGGCGCAGAGGCGCAACGTCTGCCTTTAACGCGACGGTTACTGGGTTCGATCCCCAGTCGGAGAAGATGGATTTTTCTATTTCCATTTTCTTCGCTCTGGCACCTAAGGCAAAGCGCGGCGTTGAGTTCCGCCACTCAACACGCAATGCCTCGAAAACGGCGGAAAGTGGGGACGGAGTAAGCAGTGACTAAGTAACGGAGTGTCTTAACACTAGGTTCTTACGGTTCCTGCAGTTCCCTCTGCCTACCCTGTCATGTGCGGGATAAAGCGTGAAGCTAAAAAAAAAAAAAAAAAAAAAAAAAAAAAGATTTATAAATTAGTTCGCCAAAGAAATTTCACTTCTGACATGTGTACTTTGTACGCACGCATGTTTTATATTTTTTTTTAGATACAAATTTCTTAATCTGTATTAGTTAGCTACAATTAAATGGACAGAATTACTTTTTTTTTATATATAGTCATGTCATTATGGTAAACAAATGTATCATAACTTTCATGTGCATTATATATTTGTTTTAAATATCTACTTTTATCTTTGTTATGAAATTATTAATTTTATTTACATCTGTTACTTTTTATTATTAGATATTATCATCTATTATTGGTTGAGCAACTTTTTTGTAACTCACTTAGATACATCATTTCTAGACCTTAGCTTGCATTGTATTTTTGTTTCGCTTATGTATTTTAGTCGTTCTTATTAGTTATGTACTTTAAGTGAATTGTTGTGAGCCAACAGAATGTGTATGATTAGTCTAGTCAATTTACTTGATTTATTTTAGTTTTTTTTTTCTTTTAAGTCTTTGATTTTATATAATTATATATAAATATTTGTTATATCTCTCTCTGAATCATTTTATTCTGCTAGAGACGATGATGATGACATTTCTTTTCGTAGTAGTGATGATAATTTTCAATTACAAGGAGTATTACTGTCTAATGAATTTTCACATTTTCGTAAGAACTTAAATATTTGTCACATCAATGCGCAAAGTGTTCCAAGTCATTTTTCCGATCTCTACTCTACATTTAACCAGGCATCCATTCATGCTGTTCTTATCTCAGAGACCTGGTTAAAACCTTCTCTTCATTCTACTTTTTTTCTATACCTAATTACGTCCTGATCAGAAATGATCGAACCGGAAATATGGTGGGGGTGTTGCAATATATTTAAAAAGTCACATCCCTTACAAACTTATTTGTCAATCAACTTCCCAGTATAACGCATCCCCTGAATATCTATTCATTGAGATAGATGTAGGCACCAAGATAGCCCTTGGAGTGATCTATTGTCCCCCCAATATCAATTATTTTTCTTCTCTTGAGTCCTCCTTCGAGAATCTGATGCCTAAGTACACTAATCTTATTATAATGGGGGATATCAACACCTGTCTGATCAAGAGTAATTATCGGTCGTCTAAGCTCAGATTTATACTAGACTCCTTTAACCTCCAGGTTCTACCGCTCGCTGCAACACACCACCCAATCGACGGTCCCGATAGTCTCTTAGACTTAATTATAACGTCTAATAGTGACATGGTCTCTAAATTTGGTCAGTTTTCAGCGCCGGAATTCTCACACCACGATCTAATATTCGCTTCTTTTAAATTCAGATCGTCTAAGCCCAAACCCAAAATGCTGCAGCTGCGAAGCTACCGTAATCTAGATCTCAATAGGTTATTGGACGATGCTACTCTTATTCCATGGACGCAGATAGAGGTGTTGTCGTCAATTGACGAGAAGTTGCATTTTTTGTGCTCTAAATTAATTGAGTTATTCGACCGACACTCGCCTTTACGTCTTGTGAAAATAAAAAATTTTTCAAACCTTTGGTTTAATGACGATCTAAGAAAAGCGAGAGCCAAGAGGGATGAAGCCTTCTGTAAGTACAAGAGGGACCGTTCTGCTCTCAACTGGTCAGCTTATAAAGCTGCAAGGAATCGTTGTAATCAGTTGTGTAGGAACCTTAAACGCCGATATATCTTTGATAAAATACGTGAATCTTCTCCCGAGGAAACTTCAACATTTTTAAATACCCACGGTATTGGCAAGTCTCAAACTTTCTCCGATCAATCTTAAGTGGATTTAAATATTCTCAATCTTCACTTCTCTTCACCTCCAGTCCTCGACTTGCAAACTAAATTTTCAACGCTTTCTGAAATACATGGCTTGCCTAGAATCACTTCACACTTCCCACCTTTCAGCTTTTCTCCTATTACGGAAAATGATGATAAGAAGACCATTCTTTCGATTAAATCTAAGGCGGGTGGTTGCGATGGGGTAAGTCGAGTTATGATTACCCTTATCCTCAATTTTCTGATTCCCTCCATAACTCATATCGTAAACTTCTCTTTTACCATGAGTACATTCCCTGAGATGTGGCGCAAGGCTTTTGTTCTCCCACTCCCTAAAATATCAAATCCTTCGCTACCCTCTCTGTATATAGTATATAATGAATATAATGAACTGCGTTCTGCTACCAAAAAATATATATTGAATAGGGTAGGCAACTAAGCTCTGCTACCAAAAAATGTATATTGAATAGGGTAGGATGCCGCAATTGTGGAAGCGTGCTGAGGGGGAGGTTATTTATTAATTATGTACCTTATAGTCGGTCTTAGGATAATAGAAATTGTACAGTACCTTATCTTCATAATTCACAACACAAACACTGATTGTTCACGGCCGCCATGGAATGTTTCACATTAGTCTTCTTCACTTAGGGTTACTTGCACTATTATCTTTTGTAGGTTTGTCTTTGTCAGGTTCAATATCAAGAGGGAATACACAAAAGGGAAATCAAATAAGGCTGAGGGAAAATCACACCGCTAATTAATATATCGACTCAGGAAGGATGTGCGCTCGCGTCGGCCGTCTCACGTGCCCCTTTTTTTACTTCTCGACAACTACTACTGACCGCTCGCGCGGGGTGTTCACACAAGACTCTAAACTAGTCGGGGTTGCCATATATGAACAAACATAGCCCCCGCCCTAAACATCTAATGTTTACGAGAAAATGGGAGTAGCTAACTAATAGGTAGACGAACTAATTTGGTTAAGGCTCTCTTTAGGATACCTGTCGATGTCTTAACATCGACCACACGCACAACGCTATCTTTACCAGGATAAATTTGGGAAATGCGACCACGTCGCCACTGTAAAGGGGGTAAATTATCATCTTTTATGAGGACTAGCTCGCCTACTGTTGGAGGATTCACTGGATCAGTCCACTTCTGCCTAGTCTGCAGAGTGTATAGGTACTCTAACTGCCACCGCGACCAAAAATGTTGAGTTATCTGTTGCACTACTTGAAAACGGGTTAAACGATTAATTTTTACATTGTTATAGGGATACTCCGGCAAAGCACTAAGAGGTTGGCCAATCAAAAAATGACCAGGCGTCAAAACTTCTAGATCGTTAGGGTCATTAGATAAGGGACATAACGGCCGGGAATTTAATACCGCTTCAATTTTAGCAAAAATTGTAGTTAATTCCTCGAATGTTAAAGGAGTTTCATAAACGACCACCGACTCTGATGATTCCTTCTTTGTCAAGAAAGAGTGAGAGTCGTCTTAGGGAAGACCGCAAGGAAACGCTACTTGCTAACGCGATAAGGATACAGATAGCTCAACGGGTAAGTTTCGCGTTTTATTTATAAATCTCACCATCGTTATCTAAGGGGTAAGCAATCATGGTTTGAGGGGTCTCTTCAACCTTCCAGAATTTCTCGATGAGACGGGATAAAGATATTCCAGTCATAGGGGGCTCTAATTCACCATAATCGGCAGCGACTGGACCACAAACAATATAATCAAAAATTGTAGATAAAGCAGTAAGGCCGTTAAAGTTAAATATTTTATCTTGTAATAAAAGCGCGCTGAACACGTCAGCACCCAATAGTATATCTATCGGGCCAGGCTTATTATAGGTAGGGTCAGCAAGGGAAAAATCACTATTAGGAAAAAACACAGACTCAGGGAACTCAAACTCAGGATGCGTACCGGCAATCACATCTATAACTATAGCAGAGGTTGACACCTCAGGGAAGGAATTATACAAAGGTTTAAAACACAGGAAAATAGAACCACGGGAAACCACTAAAGGAATATTACCTATGCCACGTACAGGGGCACAGGAGGGGGAGATGGTCAAATTGAGGTAATTAGCAACAAGATCAGTTGTAATGAGGCAACCCTGGGCACCGGTATCACGTAAGGCACATAAGGCACGCTTCAATATAATAACCACTAGCAGTTTAAACGTGTAATTTAACAGTAGGCAAGAATATAGGGGAATTAGGTGAGATATTAAGGCAAGGGGAAGGGGGAGTAATACAAGTATCTAGCTATGTGGGTCTATCTTCTCTATTATAGGAATTATCACGATATCTTCTATTAATACGATATATTCTATCAATCTATTATTTTATTTTATTACATTTACAAACATTTTAAAGTGACCTATGTGCTTTTAAATTATTTAACCTACCGCTAGTATATTCCTATAATAATTTCACTTTGAACAAATTCTGCAAACAAACATGGATGCAATTAAGGAGTCTATTACGGCTATGGCCGAGATGTTTGACGCCAGAATGAGTGAATTCCAACAGGATCTGAACAAAACATCGTCCCCAACTACGATTACAACCTTAGCAGCGGATTTTAATTCATTTAAATGCTTTATTCATGCAGCACTGACTACGTTACAAAAACAGGTGGAACTCCTTACTCGTAATGTCGACCGTATGGAGATGTCGAGGAGACGTAAAGCACTACTTCTTCACGGTATTGATGAGAAGAGATCTGAAGACGTTGCTACTGTTGTTACTAATTTAGTAGTGAATAACCTTGACGTGACTTAGTTTACCTCTTCGGACATTAAAACAGCTTATCGTTTAGGCAGTTCTCATGGAGATAACCTAGACCTATCGTGGTGAAAGTTCCAAGTTCGCAAGTGCGCCACAGTGTTTGGTCTGCGAAGACTAAGTTCAAGGGTTCAGGTATCACAGTTTCAGAATTTTTGACCAAAAGCCGGCATGAGGTATTTATGCTCGCCAGACAACGCTATGGCGTGGGGAAGTGTTGGACGAGTAATGGCTCGATAAATGTTATTGCCCCCAATGGTTTACGCTATCGTGTTGAGTGCATGGCGGAACTTCAGTGTGTACCCGTCGCGCCATCGAAGTCACCATCTGTAGTGTTGGATCAGAAGACCGCTGCAGCTCCAATTAGTACCATTAATAAAACCGTCCAAAGATGTAAGCGAGTGGTAAAGAAATAAGTGATTGGCTCAACTTAAATTAATTTTCGTAGCTGATTTTTTTTTTTCTTTTTTGTTTATTCACTTCGTTTTCTTTTTCAATTTTTCTCCGTTTTATTATTATTTTCATATATATTATACCTTATATTTATTTTTTTTACTCAATAAGTTATTTATATTATATCTTGCTTACAATAAATGTTTACATCTGCCAATGCTTGTCTATGACATTTAATCTGACAGATTATAAATAGTGTTAATTGCATTGGATGGTTGGCTTTTATCACTTAGTTTAAAAAATGAATTTATTTATTTATTTATTTTTTTCTTTTGTCTACATTGTGTCATGTTTGTTTTATTTTGTTGTTTTTTTTTTTACTTTTTTTGTTGTCCTAGTTATATTTGTACAATATTTTTAATAATTTTATTATCTCGTTCTCTGTATTTTTTGTTTATATGTATTTAAATACTCTTGTATCCTCTTTATGTTACTAGCGGGCGGTTTAGCAAAATTGAAATTCATTAAACCATTGCTATCTTTTTTATCTATTACTTTTTATATATATATATATATATTTTTTTTTTTATTTATATATTTTTATTTACTTATATATATATTTTTTTATATATATATATATATATATATATATATATATATATATATATATATATATATATATATATATATATATATATATATATATATATATATATATATATATATATATATATATATATATATATATATATATATATATATATATATATATATATATATATATATAATATATATATATATATATATATATATATATATATATATATATATATATATATATATATATATATATATATATATATATATATATATATATATATATTTGTATATCGCTATTTATTTTTATATAACATATATATATGTTATTATGGCAACCTACAGTGACTCTTGTGATGATTCTTTTACCTCTTTTTCGGCGATTTCAGATGGATTGAGCAGTAATGACAGTTTTCTAAGTATTCCTACACTTAATGAAACAATAGATTCAACCTTCTCAGACGTACTGAAAAATTTTAATATAATTCACTTAAACGCACAGAGTATTCCTGCACACTTTCCAGATTTTTTATCCTCTTTCAATAATAAAAATATACACGCTATTCTAGTTTCAGAGACATGGTTAAAACCTTGCCTGCCTTCGGCTTCTTACTCGCTCCCTGGGTTTCAACTGATCCGTAATGATCGTATTGGCCGTGTAGGAGGTGGCGTTGCCATTTATCTACGCTCACACATTCCTTACAGCTTAATAGATATCTCCAAAGTTGATCCTAGCGGTGGACCCGAACACCTCTTCATTGAGGTGTGTTTTACACACTCTAAAATCCTTCTTGGTGTCTACTATAATCCTAGCCTAACGATCGATTATTTTTTATCATTTGAAACCTTGTTGGAGACGTATAAGCCTTCATATAATCACACAATTATAATGGGTGACTTCAACACATGTACTTTGAAAAACAATCATCGTTCTGCCCGCCTAAAGTCTATAGTTGACGGTGCGAACTTACATATTCTCCCCTTATTTGCAACCCATAATTTTCCAAATTGCTTTCCCTCGTTGCTGGATCTTATGATTGTTTCTTCTGCTGACCTTGTTGAAAAGCATGGCCAATATCCAGCCTTGGCATTCTCGTACCACGATCTTATATTTTTATCTTATAAAGTCAAACCCCCTAAAGCTAAATCAAGAATCCTTCTGCAACGTAATTTTAATGGAATCGATATAAATTGCTTGCGTGAGGACGCAGCTGCTATCGATTGGTCCAGTGTGCTTAATTGCACGACATCTGATGACCAGCTGGAAATTTTTAATTTATATATTTTAAAATTGTATGATCATCACGCACCACTACGTCCCGTGCGAATGAAACATCTCCCTGCACCTTGGCTAACTGATGATATTAAAAAATTTCAACATAAAAGAAATATTGCTAAAATGAAACTTAAAGCTAACCCTAACAGTATTAATCGTCGCAATTATGTTAAGGCCCGAAATCGCTGCAATATGATGTGTAGAGATAACCAACGACGCCATATATATAAGTCTGTTATAGAAGAAAAAGACTCTGGCAAAGTCTGGAATTTTCTCAATTCTATAGGAGTTGGTAAAGCGCAAAGATACGTAAATCCTCAAGATGTCAATTTAAATGAACTCAATAAACACTTCTCTGCTTCTAGTGTCATTGAAGACACAACAAAATTATCTACCATCAATCATCTCAATGCTGTATCCACTCCTAACGCTCCTAATTTTTTCTTTAGTCTATTTGCAGAAACTGATGTTAAGAAGACCATTATATCCGTCAATTCCAATGCTGTTGGCGCTGACGGCATTTGCCGTAAGATGATCATTCCAATCCTGGATATTTTACTACCTGTTATCACGCATATATTAAACCATTCTATCACACATAAGCAATTTCCCTCAATATGGAAAGATGCTCAAATAATTCCTATACCTAAGAAGCTTAAACCTACAGACTTATCTGATTATCGCCCTATTTCTATCCTTCCGTTTTTGTCCAAAGTCCTTGAGCGGTTAATTCAAAATCAACTGTCAAAATTTCTTTATCACCACAACCTTATGAATCCTTTCCAATCTGGTTTCCGTCCTGGTCACAGCACGACAACAGCGTTGGTTAAAGTCACTGATGACATCCGCAAAGGCATGGATATGCATCAAGTCACAGTGTTAGCATTGCTTGACTTCAGCAATGCATTTGGCTCTGTTGACTTTGAGATCATGCTTGCATCTCTAAGGTCTCTTAACATATCTCCTGATGCAATTGACTGGTTTCATGAATACCTGTATGGACGACGGCAACGCTTAAGGATACAAGATTCCTATTCTGATTGGTCTTCAGTCATTGCTGGCGTTCCTCAGGGTGGCGTGTTGTCTCCTCTGTTATTTTCAGTTTTTATAAATACTATTTCTAACGATATTTCTTCTTTCTACCATCTATATGCAGACGATCTACAAATTTACAACCAAGCTGATCTACTGAGTTTAACTGCTGCAATCAAGGATATTAACAATAGCTTACGGAATATATCCACTTGGTGTAAATCATTTGGTCTGCATCTTAACTCAAAAAAAACTCAACTGATTTTAATAGGTAGTTCTAAACTTATATCAAAAATAGATGCTTCGACTTTACCGCCAGTATTTCTTAATAATGACTCCTTACCATATAGTAAAACGGTAAAAGATCTTGGAATCACTTTGGACAACCATATGTCATGGGATTCACAGGTAAGTGAGGTAAGTAGAAAGATCTTTGCGTCATTAGGATCTCTTAAACGCATGCGTAATTTTCTTCCGGTACCAACTAAAATTTCGTTAGCAAATACTCTCCTTTTACCGATTCTTGATTATGCTGACATATGCTACCCTGACCTAAGAGAGGACCAATTAGATAAACTTGAGCGCCTTCAAAATTTATGTATTCGCTTCATATTTGGTTTACGCAAATATGATCATATTTCAGATTTTCGTAAGAAACTCAAGTGGCTCCCGATCCGCCTTCGCAGGAATACTCATATACTTCATCTTCTTTACTGTATTCTGTTCAATCCAATTTCTCCTCCATATCTTAAAGAACGTTTCCAATTTTTGGGCGAGTCACATTCTCGGTGTCTTCGCTCGAAACGTAACCTCTCCTTAAAAATTCCTTCCCATGCCTCTTCCTTTCATAGTTGCTCCTTTACCACAACTGCCTGTCGGTTATGGAACTCCCTTCCCCTCGATATTAGAAATGCCAAAACATTTTTAATTTTTAAGCGTCGCTTAAAGAAACACTACCTGTCACTTTGATTAATTTATTTTACTTTATTTTATACAGCACGCATATTTTTGTGTTTTGATATTTTATTGCGTAATACTTATTCTCATTTAATAATGTGATAATTTTATATGTAAGTGTATGTGTGTGTATATGTGTATGTATATGTATGTATATGTGTGTATGTATGTGTATATATGTATATATATATATATATGTATGTATGTATATGTATATGTATATATATGTATGTGTGTGTATATGTATGTATGTATGTATGTATATGTTTGTTTGTATGCACATATTTATGTATATTTTATACACTACTTAAATATTACTTGCACCCCATCCCTACTTCAATTTTGCTATTTCCTCTGCATTAAGGTTGCCTGGCAGAGATTGCTATTTAGCAATAAGGTCGCCTTTTGTACCAACGTATGTTCTCATTTTGTAATTTCTGTATATATTATTGGGTGTACAATAAAGAATTTTTATTATTATTATTATTATTATATTATTTTCAACCTGTCTAGGTTGGGGCGGAGCATTTTCTCTGGGGGGAGAAGCTCTCTGGGAATGTCGTTGGGGGGAGCGCTGGAATTGCGAAGGGGAATATTTCTTATGCTGGCCCCCGCCTATATGGGAACCGCGGGTAGAAGCAGGACAGGTACGCGGATAATTGTGTTTATTAAATTTGGAATTATAATTATAATTGCGATTGGATGAGGTGGGATACATTGGGTTACGGGAATCATTAAAACATAGCATAGTGTGATGGGATGAGCGACCGCAGGTTGAACATTTGTAGTCCCGCTTGCACATAAAAATTGAATGTTTGTCCAAACACCTATAACATAACCGGGAATGTTTTACAAATCCCTATCTTTCTCTAGGATTCATAGCTCTAAATTCGGGACATTCACGGAGGTAATGGGAAGAGGAAGCACACAGGTAACATTTTTTACTATTATTTATTACAGGTAACATTTTTTGTCTATTATCTAATATAGGGGAGGGAGGAGCCGCAAAGTAATTATGTTTAGGTACAGTACTTTTAAATTTCGTCAGGTTAGAATCTACAAGGGAGGTGTTGCCAACGTTGTCATGGTGACGACATTCGTCTTCCAAAAAGGTAGTAAGATTTTTAAAGGTAGGTAATTCATCAGCGTCACCGCCATAACAACGCTCAAAACGGGATTTCAAATCAGAGGGAAGCTTAGTCAAACATATATGTACTAACATATAAGACCATGAAGAGACGGGTAACTCTAAACGTTCTAAGCAGCGATAGGCAGTTAACAAGGGGTTCAAGAAGGCCGCGCGCAAACCTGTAAATTTATTCGATATCTCCGGCAGGGTAAATATCTGGGTTATGTAGGTATCAGCAAAAACCCGTGTATTGTGATACCGCTGTTTCAACAACTCACGAGCAACTTCATAGTTGCCTTGTTCAATTTTTAAATGTAGCAACAACCGCTTAGGTTCATCTGCTAAGGATCCAACCAAGTACTGTAATTTCATTGTGGGGGTTAAATGGTGTTGGGAATCTACTACACTGTCAAACTGATCAATAAAACTTATCCAGGAGTCAGGACGTCCACCAAACTTAGGGATAGGTAAATCAGGTAATCTATTATAAGGAGTTCGCTCAGTAATATTTTTACTACTCATTCTTACGGGTGTACTGGCCATGACAGGATCAACTACGGGAGCAGGTGGGCACAACTCTAACTGACGCACCCGGAGGTCGTCTATTTTCTTATTTACTAAACGCACTTCTTTTTTTACATAACTAATTTCTTGGTAATCGATAGCCGGGTCTAACCCACCCAGGAGCACTGAGGACGCGTTTACAAATAAATTACAATGAGAATCTAAATCCTTGAACCTAACTAATAATCTAGGTATTTCAGAAGTACCAAGAAGTTCCGAGGTATCGACAATCCAATCGGAAACAAAGCGTACCACACCTATATTTTTTCTATATTCTGCGCTTTCCGTAAATAAGGAACATTTTACTGTTTCATCATGAGTAGCCATTTTAAATTATCAAGTAAACTAATAACTGAACTAAAATATTAAAAATTAATAAACGCGTAATAAACAATGAACCCACTAACACCGGGCGAGATCAGAAATCAAGTAAACAAATAACTCAACTAAAAATAAAAAAAATAATAAACACGTTATAAACAAAGAATCCACAAAAACGGGCGAGATAAGAAACCAGTTACGGTCGAGGTCAGGGACGCGTCGAGTCGGCGATCTACTTATAATTGCAATATAACAAAATAATATGATATACAATATGACTACAATTAAGGCTTAAGCTTCATTTAAATAAAAATAAAAAAAAAGTAACAATAAAAGTGTAGGGATAATATTTTAAAGTAAGTAAGTTTTTTAAGGAAATTATATTAAAATATTTTAACTAACTTCAATTATAATTTAAACGGGATAGGTAATAACGTATAGGCGCAATATTATAAAATATATGTAACCATATTATGTGTATTTATTATATTTTATATTTAATATATAAAATTATATTATATAATTGTGAGTTGTTGAAACAGCGGTATCACAATACACGGGTTCTTGCTGATACCTACATAACCCAGATACTTACCCTGCCGGAGATTTCGAATAAATTTACAGGTTTGCGCGCGGCCTTCTTGAACCCCTTGTTAACTGCCTATCGCTGTTTAGAACGTTTAGAGTTACCCGTCTCTTCATGGTCTTATATGTTAGTACATATATGTTTGACTAAGCTTCCCTCTGATTTGAAATCCCGTTTTAAGCGTTGTTATGGCGGTGACGCTGATGAATTACCTACCTTTAAAAATCTTACTACTTTTTTGGAAGACGAATGTCGTCACCATGACAACGTTGGCAACACCTCCCTTGTAGATTCTAACCTGACGAAATTTAAAAGTACTGTACCTAAACATACTTACTTTGCGGCTCTTCCCTCCCCTATATTAAACAATAGACAAAAAATGTTACCTGTAATAAATAATAGTAAAAAATGTTACCTGTGTGCTTCCTCTTCCCATTACCTCCGTGAATGTCCAGAATTTAGAGCTATGAATCCTAGAAAAAGATCGGGATTTATAAAACATTCCCGGTTATGTTATAGGTGTTTGGACAAACATTCAATTCTTATGTGCAAGCGGGACTACAAATGTTCAACCTGCGGTCGCTCATCCCATCACACTATGCTATGTTTTAATGATTCCCGTAACCCATTGTATCCCACCTCATCCAATCGCAATTATAATTATAATTCGAAGTTTGATAAACGCAATTATCCGCGTACCTGTCCTGCTTCTACCCGCTGTCCCCATATGGGCGGGGGCCAGCATAAGAAATATTCCCCTTCGCAACTCCAGCGCTCCCCCCAACGACATTCCCATAGAGCTTCTCCCCTCAGAGAAAATGCTCCGCCCCAACCTAGACAGGTTGAAAATAATATAAGATATCGTGATAATTCCTATAATAGAGAAGATAGACCCACATAGCTAGATACTTGTATTACTCCCCCTTCCCCTTGCCTGAATATCTCACCCAATTCCCTTATATTATTGCCTACTGTTAAATTACACGTTTAAACTGCTAGTGGTTATTATATTGAAGCGTGCCTTATGTGCCTTACGTGATACCGGTGCCCAGGGTTGCCTCATTACAACTGATCTTGTTGCTAATTACCTCAATTTGACCATCTCCCCCTCCAGTGCCCCTGTCCGTGGCATAGGTAATATTCCATTAGTGGTTTCCTGTGGTTCTATTTCCCTGTGTTTTAAACCTTTGTATAATTCCTTTCCTGAGGTGTCAACCTCTGCTATAGTTATAGATGTGATTGCCGGTACGCATCCTGAGTTTGAGTTCCCTGAGTCTATGTTTTTTCCTAATAGTGATTTTTTCCTTGCTGACCCTACCTATAATAAATCCATAG
>JAZFAU010000470.1:0-131087 GCA_037178615.1 Dione vanillae | reverse complement strand
GGGAAATGTTAAATAATACGTCAAGTCTTAGTCCTAGATATTTTTCTTGCTTTTTCTATTGCAAAGGTATGTTATTTATTGTAAGAGGTGTATGAAGTTGTATTTTTTTTATTTTTTTGCTTTGAAGATCATATACATGTTTTATTGACATTAATAGTGAGTAGATTTGATTGAAACCACATGTAAAGATTATTAAGATCTGCTTGCGCTTGAGGTATAATGTCATTAATTGAGGATACGAAATAAAACAAGCACATACCATAAGCATAAAGAGTGAATTCACCGTGTAAGTCCAATTGATGAATATTATTGATGTATATTAAAAAGAGCAAGCAAGTTACTGAAGATATTCGCTGGAACATGGATAATAAAATATTGATATAAATATTGAAATAATAAATAAGTGTTACTTGTAGCGCCATCTAGTCTTTTGTATGTATACTACATGTCAATAGTTTTTAAAATAAAAAACAGTCTGAAATAGCTACGCAGTGTGTTTTATTAGGTTATGGGCCCAGACTCTTTTTTCGCGATAAAAAGTTGTTTTTTTCGATCTAATATTTGTGAAATATCGTACTCTCAGTAGTTAGTCGTGTGTGGACTAATAAATTAAACCAGAATTGTTCAGATTAAGGACAGTGTTGTGCGTAAATTATTTTTTCGCCGAGTCACGTTCTTGAACAATGGCGGCTAGTTACATAGTAAATGTACCGAAGCTTAAGGGTCGAGAGAATTACGATGAGTGGGCGTTTGCCGCCGAAAATTTTCTCATCCTAGAAGGAGTGGACATCAACGTGAAGCCAGACGCGGGCATCCTTGCGGTTGATGCGCAGAAGGCAAAAGCAAAGTTGATTATGACCATCGACTCCTCACTTTATGTTCATATCAAGGACGAGAAAACTGTTCACGATGTATGGGAACGTCTTAAATCACTTTTTGATGATTCAGGATTTCAAAGAAAATTCAGCTTACTACGGAGTCTTATTTATATAAGATTTGAGGACTGTGAATCTATGACTTTCTACGTAACACAAATTGTGGATACAGGACATAAATTACGAGGAACAGGATTTCAAATTACCGATGAATGGATAGGTTGCCTATTATTGGCGGGATTAACTAAAAAATTTCGTCCGACGATAATGGCTATTGAGCATTCAGGTATGGCAGTTAGTACGGATGTCATCAAATCAAAATTGCTAGATATGAGTGCAGAGGTTGGCAGCACTGGAAACGAAAGTGCTTTCTTGTCTAAAAGTTGGCAGCACCGTAAAAAACAGGTTGGCAGCAACGGGGAAATGTCAAAATTAAAAATTATTATTATTTTAATTTCCATATAAACTCAAATATCAAAAACTCAATTATACTTTGGAGTCACTTAAAAAAACATGTTAACATAAAACAAAGGCATAATAATATTATACCAGAATAACTTAATGACCCGAATACGATAAATAACCATTTTTTTGAACATTCCTGGTAGCAACTACGTTTCTCCGTCGACAATCGATTACTATGACATGCATAAATATGGCTCAGCTATTTTCACGTTGGTTTACTGTCGATGAATTAGAGGTCTTAAAAACGGTACGCTCTTTAAAGTCAAATGCTATGGGAATAGACGGTATCTCGTTGGATATGCTTCTACTAACTTTACCGACTACACTGCCATATATCACTACAGTTATAAATAAATCTATTACAAGCAACACATTTCCGACCCTATGGCAGACGGCTCTTGTGAGACCTATACCCAAGAAAGACAATGTTAGTGAATTTAAGGATCTTCGACCAATAAGCATATTACCTTGTATTTCAAAGATATTGGAGAGAATTGTGTGTAACCAGTTAACAGGATTCTTAGAGGCTCACAATATCTTACCCACAGACAGTCTGGGTTTCGAAAACATCACAGCACTATTACCGCGTTATTGGATGCGATTGACAATGTGTTATATGCACAGGATAGGGGTGAGGGTACGATTCTTGTTTTGTTAGATTTCTCGCGTGCCTTTGAAACAATAAATAGGTCGTTATTTTTAGCAAAACTGAGATATTACGGGTTCAGCTCTGACGCAATTAAATGGTTTTCTAGTTATTTAGGAAATCGTAAACAAATTGTAGAGGTAATAAATGAGGATGGGTCAAGGGCTCTCTCTGATTGTTGTTCTGTTCACAGAGGCGTCCCCCAAGGATCGATATTAGGGCCTATTATCTTTGCGCTTTACTGTGCGGACATAGTCGAAAACATAAAACATTGTAATTATCATATTTATGCTGATGTTATACAAATTTACTTATCTTTTAAAAATTCAGAAGCAAATATGGCTATACAAAATTTAAATGATGATCTTAAACGTATTTCAGAATGGTCAGATTGTCATAATCTCATTTTAAATCCGAGCAAAACCAAATATATGATTTTAGGAACACGAAAACATGTAAAATTAATTAATGACTTAAATCCATTCTTACATATCGAAGGAGAAAGAATAGACCGAGTCACGGAAGCACGAAATTTCGGCTTGTTGATCGACGAGCAGTTAACATTCGAAAAGCACACTATAAATACAGCTCGCAACTGCTTTTACAGACTAAAAGTCTTATATCAGATCCGGGACGTGCTAAGTATAGATATGCGTATAAAATTATGCGACACTTTAGTGCTTTCGAAGTTTAATTATGCTGATGCGGTCATCGGTCCTAGATTACTCGCACGTACAAAAAATCTTATACAGCGGGTACAAAATGCATGTATAAGGTACTGCTTCAAAATACCGCCTCGCGCACATGTTTCCCCTTATCTCAACAACGCCCGAATAATGAGGATGAAATACCGTAGGCAACTGCATTTTGCAACCTTGTTGTTTGGTATAATTAAAAATAAAACGCCTATATATTTGTACAATAAACTGAGTTGGTCCAATGAAAGTAATAGAAGTTATCAAACGAGAGCATCCTCTTATATGCTAAATGTGCCGTCACACCGCACTGCAGCATTCCGCGGCAGTTTTCGGTACGCAGCAATGAGGTGTTGGAACAACATCCCTCCTCCGCTTCGGATCCTAAAGACCATAAAACATTTAATATTAAATACAAAAAATATTTATTTAATCTACAGTTAGAACGTGAATTATAAATATATATTTGTGTTTATGTATATGTATAATTATATATATGGTTATATGTGTTTTTTTGTATATGTTTATATTAAATATATATAAGTATTATATATACATAATCTTAAAAACTGGCATAACTATGGCGTGACATCGGCTTAATTACCTTGATTTTTTTTTTTTTTATTTCTCCATAACTGGTTTTGCTTTATACAAAATATAAATATATTTGCATGTAGTTTTATTAAATGAATAAATTATTATTTAATGTATGCAATTTATCTCATAAAAATTATATTTGTAATCTCTATTATTTTTTATTTTAAATTTTAGTATTTGTATTGTAATGGGTCACCGCCCGTCACCCCGTCAGTAGGTATTTAAAAAAGGGTACCATTGAAAACCAGCATTAGGTGTCCACACCTATGAATTGCTGAATGGTATACCTATTTGGGACACGTCATATACCTATATTGTAGTTGTTCTTTTTTTCTTAATTTTTTGTATCGTTACTTTTTTTTTTTTTTTCTATTGTTCATTTTTTTTTTTTGGTAAATGATAAGTTATTAGTATTTAAGTTATTTTTTTATTATATTATTATTACTTTTTATTTTGTACCTAATTGTCTTTTTTGTCCCAAATAAAAGTGTTCTTTCTTTCTTTCTTTCTTCTTAAAGGATGTATACAAGGTTCAATTGGAGGACATTTTGGAATATCATATTGGATTCACTGCTGCAATTACTGGACTGCCAAGGAGTATATTGCCAGGCTTTTGCTGATGACATAGCGTTAGTCTTTGCAGATCATTCCACACACAATCTAGAGCAAAAAATTAATAGCACTCTGGAGACAGTCGTGGATTGGGGTAAGCGGAATAAGTTTAACTTCGCAGCGCAAAAAACTCACGTTATGTTGCTGACAAGGAAGACTAATACGATCCTCCCCACATACGCATGTCGGGTACCACAATCGATCTGGTCAAGGAAATAAAACTTCTAGGACTAGTAATTGATCATAGGCTCTCTTTCAAATCACACGTGTCTGCTCAAATAAAAAAAACTACAAACATCTATAAACAACTAGCGTGCGCAGCACGTGTGTATTGGGACCTTAACTCTGAAGTCATAAAAACCATCTATGTGGCAGTTGTGGAGCCTATAATGATGTACGCGGCAAGTGTCTGGTTTCGTTCAACGGACTTGCAAGCGATTCGAGATCACCTTAACCTCCAGCGAGGCTTTGCTCAAAAAATCTGCAAAGCATACAGGACGGTGTCTTTAACATCCGCACTGTCACTATCTGGACTGTTGCCACTGGATATAAGAATTAAGGAATATGCGAGTCTTTACAGGGTTAAGAAGGGACTCTGTAATGATTACCTTCCACCTGAAAAGGAACTTGATGTCGAAGAGAACCGTCTATTCCAGCCATATCCATCAACACAGATAGCAATAGATTTCGAATTGCTTGAGGACTTAAATCCAGAGACCATCAGTCTGCACCATATTGAGGGCGCCCAGATTTTTACTGATGGCAGTAAAATTGAGGAAAAAGTTGGAGCAGCCCTATCCAGATGGGAGAGAGGAAAAGAGACCAGTAGCGAAAAATTCAGCTTAAATCCGAATTGTTCAGTCTTCCAGTCTGAACTATACGCTTTAACTAGGGCAATTCAAAATGTCGCATCCAGTAAAGATAAAATAGTTAACATTTTAAGTGACTCCAGATCAGCACTGGAATTGTTAAGAAAACCAAATTCAGGCCACACCCTGGTAAGAGTAATAAGAGAAAACATAAAGAAAATAAAAACAGAAGGGACACGTATTAGACTGTTTTGGCTCAGAGCACATGTGGGTATTGAAGGGAATGAACGCGCAGACGAACTGGCTAAAACAGCGGCACTCACTGGCACAACTGAGGATTATGATAAAATTCCACTGTCATACATCAAAGGAATCATCAGAGAAGAATCTGTACGTATATGGCAAGACAGATACGAAACGTCACAGACAGGTTCAGTTACAAAGAAGTTCCTCCCAGATGTGAGACTGGCATTCACTGTAACGGGGGCAACGGTTCTTACACCGTGGCACGTGCAAATGCTGACGGGTCACGGTGGCATTTCTGAATACTTATACCGATTTAAGCTCAAAGATTCTCCATTTTGTGAATGTGATCCAGAAAAAAATGAATCAGTTATGCACATTGTGCTGGAATGTCCAAGATTTGCTGTCTACCGGTTCGAGCTTCAAGCGCAAATCCACAAAGAGCTATCAGAGGCTAATCTGCCAGCTATAATGGAGGATCCTAACTCTCGAAAGGTTCTACTTGCCTATGCCGAAATAGCTTTTAGAATTACATGTAGTCGGAACAGCACCAGAAATTGCACACAAGAAGGCTCACATGCTCTACGTACGCTTATAACACAAGCAAGCACGAATCCACAACAACACGCGAAACACGAAAATCAGCAATGTGGAAATTCAGATACAACTAGCTACTTACTGCAACAGGCTCAAATCGGGAAACCAGGATTAAAGACCATAAGTGTGGCTCTTTTCATGGGAAAAAACACTGAAAGGTTGGACATAAGTTTCTGCCGCCCTAGAAATCATAAATACATCTCGATTTCACCTGGCCTGGCTGTTCTATTGAATGGGAGTACTAGCAAAACTGCAATTAGACGCAAAATTTATGAAGCACTACCCGCGAGAATGGTCGGGGAAATCACCTGTCGTGTAGTAAAATCCAAAAACAAATCGATAATACTGCTTGATTGGAATGAAAAGACGCCATTTAAGTGGGCTTGTGAACTGCTCAATTTGCTAAGTGAGACAAAAGAACAAGGAGAACGAATAATTAGCGTAGACGCCATGGTGGTTGAGTACGAGAGAGGGGAAGTAGCAGACCGACTGGGTTGTATAAAGGCTTCCAAACAGCATGAGGTTATAGTATATGAGGACCGAGGGGAAGACCTTAGCTATCTTAAGCCTGCTCATTTAAGCGTCCAAACGGATTCCTCACCATTGCTTTGTACAACCACTGAAAGTGGCTCAGAACGCGTTCAACGAATGATGGTAGAAGCTCAAGATAATAGTCCAGACTTGATGAAGAAACAACTAGCGGCAAGGTCCATGTGTAGCTCCTTCAGCACTATTATAGGGAGCCTATTGGGTCGAAAGAAACTTCCAGCTCAAAATGAGCAAGCGACGGCAGTGGAGAAGTTCACAAGAGAGCCTGCAAAAGTCTCACCAGTAAAAACCCGATTAAAACCAACAAAGGCAGCAATGGAACAGGTAGAACCACCAAACCTAGTACAAATACGAGAACAGAATGACCACTATAAAAACTCTGTTCTTGAATTTCTTGCCGTCTTAAAGGCCACAATGCAAGTTAAGTTACGGACGTGCGAGGATATTATGCTTGCTTTTCGAGGTGGGTACTCTATACTGGGAGTAAAACTTAAGGAAGCAGAAGCCGCCATATATGATAACAGTAACGGCCAGATCATCGCGGGAATTATGAAGGGTAACTGTATGGCAGCATACAGTGCAACATCTAGTTTTGTCAAACTGAATGAAGAGGAAACCAGTACAACAGGATACCTCAAGTTTGACACATCTGCCAATGATCCTATAGTAGTTACCGCTAAGTGCACGCGGATAATGCTGGAGGGTAGAATGCTTGAAAGAGCTAAATATCTAGATAGCACTCTGGACTCCGCATATCAGCGTCCGTGGAAGGTCCCCAAGATAAAATGGATCGATGGTGTTCCTGGATGTGGCAAAACAACTTGGATAGTCAAGGAATTTAATTTAGAAAAAGATATAGTCGTCACTAGTACTACAGAAGCAGCTAATGAACTTAGAGAGGTTGTAAAAACGTATAGGGAATTTGGTTCAAAGTAAAATCCGCACTATGGCGTCAATACTGGTGAACGGTGCACAAGGAGGATCACAAAAGTGCAATCGTTTGATAGTCGACGAGGCCCTTATGAACCACTTTGGTTCAATAGTACTGGCAAGCATATACTCAGAGGCTGACGAAGTACTTTTAATAGGAGACCTAAACCAACTACCCTATATAGATCGAGATAACCTTTTTGAAATATTTTACCAAAGACCGTCACGAATTCTCCGCATAAGTGAGAAGCTGTTGTGTACTTATAGAAGTCCCATGGACGTTGCCTACGCTTTACAAGAAGTATATCCTGGCATATACTCTTCAAAAAGGGCAATACATTCCCTTTTTACAAAAAATATCAAGCTGACGCCAATGTCCGGGGATCTTAAAAACACCCTATACCTAACTTACACACAAGAAGAAAAAGAATCTCTGATTAGCCAAGGATGGGAAGAAGAAACAGGTTCGAAGGTCCTGACGATTCATGAGGCTCAAGGCCTGACCAGCGAGACTGTCGTAGTTATTAACAGCAAATCGGCCAAGCTGCAGCTACATGATAGTGTCTCGCATGCGGTCGTAGCAATATCGCGACACACCAACAGCTGCACCTACTATAGCGAGGGCAAAGACGATGCAGTCATGAGACTAATTCGTAATGCGATGGGTGCAACAACTAAAAGCATTGTGGAGTACAACTTGAAGATGGCCATGAAAGACAGGAACGCAGCGGTCACAACTTCAATTATAGCGGACATGCCCTAATATTTATGATATAAGTCGCATCAAAGCTTATTTTTTTTGTAATTATTGTGTAACACTATCAAGTGACCTTAATTTATTATAAAATTAAATTTTATTTAACCAAGGAAAAAACATATAAACTTGTGTAATTCTTATCAGCCATAGCCTTAGTTCTAAGTAATATTAAATATACAAAAAAAAGTAAAGATTATAATAGATGTTCATTATGATAAATATTAATTCTATGTATTAATATAATCAATATTTGTAATAAGAACATATAGTGTAAGTTAAAAAAGGTTACGGACCAAGTGGCTATTTATGGATTGAAGCAATCTGCACGTGCATGGTACAAGAAAGTTGATAATTGCTTACAGGAGTTAAAATATAAAAACTCTGTCCATGAACCATGTTTATTTGTAAAATCATCAGGAACTATAAAAACTTTTGTTGCTTTATTTGTCGATGATTTTTTCATTTTTTCAAATTGTAATGATGAGGTTGTTCACCTGAAAAGCGAGCTAAGTACCAGATTTAAGTTGAAAGATTTAGGTAGACTAAGGCAATGTTTGGGTAAGAATGTTACAATAGAAAAAGATAAGATATGTATTGATCAGAAAAAGTTTATAGAAAAATTATTTTATAAGTTTAATATGGAAAATTGTAAAACTGTGGAAACTCCTATGGAGGTAAATTTAAAGCTAGAAAAAGGTAACAATATAATTAGTAAATATCCTTATCAACAACTCATAGGTAACCTAATGTATCTTTCAGTTCTTACAAGGCCAGATATATCATATTGTGTAAGTTACTTAAGTCAGTTCAATAATTGTAATAATGAAATCCACTGGAAACATGCAAAGAGAGTTTTAAGATACTTGGGTTCTACAAAGTCTTATGGCTTGATGTATGTAAAAAATAATTCAGATTTAGTTGGATATGTAGACGCAGATTGGGCCTCAAATATTGTGGATAGGAGGTCCTATACAGGATACTATTTTGAATATTCAGGGTGTGTTGTTTCTCATGAGTGTCGAAAACAGCAAACAGTGGCACTATCCAGCACTGAAGCCGAGTATATGGCCATCAGTGAGGCTAGTAAAGAAGAAATCTTCTTAAAAAAACTATTATCTGAACTTATTAATAGAGAAAATGTGCCAGTGCTTTTGTATAATGACAACCAAAGTGCACAAAAGTTAACAAAAAACTCTTTGTATCATAGAAGAACCAAACATATAGATGTTAAGTTTCACTATATTAGAGAGGCTGTAGAAAATAACCTTATTAATATTGCATACTTAAATACTTCAGAAATGCCAGCTGAAATATTTACAAAAAGTTAAGGTAAAATAAAACATAATAATTTCATGCAAAAAATGGGTGTAGTAAAATTGTATTAGAATAAACATAATATGTTATTGTTTTTGATTATTTCAATAAGAGGTACATACATACATACATATCTTCACGCTCTATCCCTAGCGGGGTAGTCAGAGAGAACGGAGCGCCAAACGCTGCGGTCCCTGCATACCTCTTTCGCCACGTCCACTGTCATTAACCTCTTCATACATGCTCTCCGGGGAGTCCTCATGCTTTTTACGTGACCTTCCTCCAGTATCTTCGATACTGTGTTTTCGAAAGTCAACCGAGGTCTCCCCTTACCTCTCTTACCACACACTTTTCCATCGTATATCTTT
Organism: Dione vanillae; assembly: GCA_037178615.1. Classification (NCBI taxonomy): domain Eukaryota; kingdom Metazoa; phylum Arthropoda; class Insecta; order Lepidoptera; family Nymphalidae; genus Dione; species Dione vanillae. Next base: position 121,630 of record JAZFAU010000470.1, on the reverse strand, counting down.
TTTACCATTCTTTCGTCACTCATTCTTTCGACGTGCCCAAACCACCTGAGCACATTCTTCTTCATTCTTGCTATGACATCCTCGCCGGTACCTACCATCTTGTGTACCTCTTCGTTGCGGATTCGGTCAGCTAAGCTGACTCCGCATATCCTTCGAAGAGATCGCATCTTCACAGCATTCATCTTTCTTTCATTCTTCTTCTGTAATACCCACGTTTCACTGCCATATAACAGCGTCGGAACCAAAACTGCATTGTGTACGGCCAAACGTGCAGCGACGCTGACGTTCTGCCGTCTCAACAACGCAGCTAAGGCACCGTTCATTCTGTTACCGGCAGCAACACGTCTTTCCACATCCATTTCGTATCTACCATCTCTACTTAACATACTTCCCAAGTATACTACTTCATTCACTTGTTCTAATAAATTTCCATTCACGAAAATCTTGCAATCTGTCCTTTCCTCGTCTCTTTCAAATACCAGAACCTTTGTCTTACTTGCATTCAGGCTTAGACCATTAGTTTCACACCCGTCTTTCAGAATGGTGACCAATGCCTGCAACTCGCTTTCTGATGATGCAATAAGCACTGCATCATCTGCGTACAACAAGCAATTTACCTTCAAGTCACCCACTTTTACACCCATATCACTTTCTTTCAGTCCTTGGAGACAGCTATCCAAATACAAATTGAACAACCAAGCCGACATGGCACAGCCCTGTTTGACACCCGATTGGATGCCAAACCGAGGCGACATGTCGGCTCCTACTCGCACACAGGCTGAGTGATCTCTATAAAGAGACTTTACAGCCTGCAGCAAGGGTCCGCTCACATTGTACCGGGGTAGTATCTCCCACAATTTCTTTCTCACAACCCTGTCAAACGCCTTCTCCAAGTCCACAAAAGCACAGAAAACCTTTTGGTTTACAGCCAAAAACTTCTCTGTGATCATACGGATGGAAAAGATCTGATCCATGCATCCTCTTCCAGGTCTAAAGCCTCCTTGGGCCTCCCACAGTAGCCTTTCGGATCTTTCTTGCATTCTTCTCGCTAAAATTTTTGCGTATACTTTACCACCTAAGCTAATCAAACTGATAGCCCTTGCACAGTCTATCTGTGAACCTTTGCCTTTATACAAAGGCACGATGACTGCACTTTGCCAATCATCTGGGACCTCCCCCGATTGCCAGCACAAATTGCACAGAAACCAGAACAAGTCCAAGATGCGAGGTCCACCATATTTGATCATCTCGGCAGTAACTCCATCCGCTCCCGCTGACTTACCACATTTCAAGCTTCTTATTGCACTCTCAACTTCTTTTATACTGATTTCGCCATCTGCTACATCAAGACTCGGCTTGTCGCTGTTACTTGAGGCAGAAGCGTCATCACATTCATACATCTCCTTATAGAATTCCGCCCATCGCTGCAAAACGTGTGATCTTTTTTTGAATATCTCACCGTCCTTCGAAAGCACCCCTTTCATTCTAAAGGTTGACGAACAACTCCGTGAATCACTAACTTCTCGCCAGAAAAGCTTCGTGTTATCCCGGAAGTTGCTCGTCAACCTTTCATCTCTTTTACTCTCGTTTATTTCACGCTTCATCTTTATCAGTGCTTTCGTTTGGTGCTTTTGCAGCTTGTACTCTTTCTTTTTAATCTCTCTCATACTTTTATTCTTACCCGAGGCTTTATAATCCTGCCATGCCTTCTTCTTTCTTTCTACAGCATCTCTCACTTCATCATCCCACCATTCGTCACGCTTTTTACTAAAGCCTCTTTTCATTGTACCACATACCTCTGTCGCAGCTTCCACCATGCAGTTCCTAAGGTTCTGCCAACATACTTCAACGCTTTCATTTCCTGTTTCACAACTGTCTAGCTTTTTGGAAACCCTTTCTATATATTCCTCTCTGATCGGTGGATCTTGAAGCTTCCAGCTTCTTATGCGATAATTCGATTCCAAGTATGAACACCCTGTGCGGTTACGCCATCCTACGAACAAACCCCTAAATCTAGCAATTACTAGATAGTGGTCCGTTCCCAAGTCGGCACCCCTAAACACACGTGTGTCCATCACTTGTTTTCGAATCCGCTGATCCACTAGGAATAAGTCAATCATTTTTTCTCTCCCATGCGCTCCCATGTATACATGTGAATTTGTATATATAAGAGGTGATATAGTATAGTAGAATAGTTTTCGTTGTGTTAACAATATTACTGATGCCAATAAACTTCAAAAAGATCTTGATAGTTTTAATAATTATTGTTCAGTGAATAGATTGGATCTCAACGTTAGTAAATGTAATGTAGTTTCATTTAGCAGAAAAAGAGAACCTTTTCATTTCGATTATTGTTTGAAAAATCAGATTTTAACTAGATTAAACTCAATAAAAGATCTGGGCATTGTATTTGATACTAAGCTTATTTTTGATCAGCATATAGACTACATTACAAGCAAAGCTTATAAAGCATTAGGATTTATTATACCATTTAAGAAACCATTACCATAACCATTTAAGAAAATGAAAACCAATTCTCTATTGTTCTTTGGTCCGCAGTCACTTAGAATACGCGTCTCAAATATGGAATCCTTGTTATCAAACATATCGTGATAAGTTGGAATTTATTCAACATAAATTTATTCGATTCATCTCAAACAAATTTCGACTTCCTAAATCAACCTATATAAAAAATTGTACTGACCTGCATCTCGTTCCCTTATTCATTCGAAGAAATATTGCAGATATTTGTTTTATAATAAATCTTTTTAGAGGATCAATTGATTGTCCTGCATTACTTGCTAAACTAAACATAGCAGTTCCCACTAGAATACCAAGACACAAAACTATTTTACATGTTTCTTCCTCTAAGACAAACTTAGGACGTATCGGTTTAATTATTCGCGCTTCCCGTCTCATAAACTCAATTTATCATGAACCTAATGTAGACCTGTTTATGGGCAATATGAACAGTGTTCGCCGTCAATTAACAAACATACTTTTAAAGCACAGTGAATGCAATAACTAATGTTAAGTAAACCTATATTGTTATTTGTCTGTATTTGCTACCTATATTGTTATTTGTCTGTATTTTATTCTCTCTATCAATATATAACTATTCGAAAGGGGTGAATTGTATATAACATAGTTACTATTTGTGAAAACTTGTAATTAGCTTCTAGTTACTTAGTTTAAGAACTATATTGTTAAATTAGCTGTAAATTTTCCTTAAAAAAAATAAAAATAAAAATAAATAAAAACATAATAAAAAAAAATACATATATTGACATAACATTAAAATATTACTTAAATATAAAATAAAAATGACAAAAATTAGGTCCGTAGTACATCTTATACTTAATTAAGTAAGTTAACGAAATAAAGCACTCGTCACTTCACTTCACTTACTCGGGAATGTTATACCGGCCTCCGAGTGCTGGTGCTCAGGTTCCCGACGCTGCTGTCGACACTCGTAACAGACACGAGCCTCCGGCGTGGATCGGCGGAAGGACCTTCTGAGATTTTGGGTTAAAACCTCATTACGGATCCACGAGTAATGACACTTTTGGTATAGTCTGTAAATAGCGTACAGCCCCGCGATACCAAGTATCGTGCAAATTACGAACATCACGATACTTATGTTCGATAAGTGATAAGCCGCTACTGAAGCTGAATTTGAACTGCCACCATTTTGATTAATGAAAACGTCCTCTTTTTGAATGTCCGCTCGACACATCGCGAAAAATTGTAAATTAAATTTAATTAACTTTTAGTAAACTTAAAAGACTTTAAAACGCAACCGGACTCGGCAGCCCGTCTCGGATGGCAGGGTCGCCATGTAAGGTTATGCCATCGGAGGAGATAATTGAGACAACTTCATCTTTTCAAATATGATTTATTACTGCCCATACCTTACAGATTAAACATTTTATATATGTTCTACACCTATAACACACATTAATACTAATACCATTACATACACACTACAGATAAACCCGACACCACCTTGGGACTGTTGATCGCCCTCCCGGTAACAAGTTACCGGATTTGAGGGTTATTGTGTCCTCCCCCTCTCTTCGGACTTCTGATAACCCTATAATATCCCAATGTAACTTGTCTATTTCCTCTTCCAGCTCGACCATCTTCTCGTCGGTCCTCAAAGTACGCACGTTGTGTGTTACCAGGGCCAGTTGTCGTTAATAGTGGTAGCCCGGTGTCTGCCAGAGATTCTTAGTACCCCCTGCTCCGCCATTTACTTGACCGTTACCGTGGCCAGGACTAGTGGAGCTGCCGGGGACTGGGGGCGTGGTCATTGGGTCGTCTTTCATTTGGGGGGGGGGGGGGGGGGGATTTGCCTTACTCGCCACGCTTGGCAGGCGGGTTAGCGAGCGCAGTGATGTTAATGAAATACACAAAGAAACGCTGCTGCCCGTTTCCTGTAATTTCCCTTAGTCGCCTTTTACGACACCCACGGGAAGAGTAGAGGTGGTGCTATTCGAAGCCGGACACCACACGGCAGTTACACTTCTCTTACCACTCACTTTTCCATCGTATATCTTTTTTACCATTCTTTCGTCACTCATTCTTTCGACGTGCCCAAACCACCTGAGCACGTTCTTCTTCATTCTTACTGTGACATCCTCACTGGTACCTACCATCCTGTGTACTTCTTCGTTGCGGATTCGATCAGCTAAGCTGACTCCGCATATCCTTCGAAGAGATCGCATCTCCACAGCATTCATCTTTCTTTCATTCTTCTTCTGTAATACCCACGTTTCACTGCCATATAACAGCGTCGAAACCAGAACTGCGTTATGTACGGCCAAACGTGCAGTCTCAGTCTCAGTCTCAACAACGCAGCTACGGCACCGTTCATTCTGTTACCGGCAGCAACACGTCTTTCCACATCCATTTCGTATCTTCCATCTCTACTTAACATACTTCCCAAGTATACTACTTCGTTCACTTGTTCTAATAATTTTCCATTCACAAAAATCTTGCATTCTGTCCTTTCCTCATCTCTTTCAAATACGAGAACCTTTGTCCTACTTGCATTCAGACTTAGACCATTATTTTCACACCCGTCTTTCAGAATGGTGACCAATGCCTGCAACTCGCTTTCTGATGATGCAATAAGCACTGCATCATCTGCGTACAACAAGCAATTTACCTTCAAGTCACCAACTTTTACACCCATGTCACTTTCTTTCAGTCCTTTGAGACAGCTATCCAAATACAAATTGAACAACCAAGCCGACATGGTACAACTCTGTTTGACACCCGATTGGATGCCAACATACATACATACAGGTTTACAATGCCGGTAAATTTGGATATTATCTGCATACATGTGGTAGAGAGAAGAGATGTTTTGACTAATTGAGTTTATAAACATTGAAAAGAGCAAAGGAGATAGCACGCCGCCTTGAGGTACCCCGGCGAGGACATCACACCAAGATGAGAATTTCTCATCTAAACGAATGCGTTGCCGTCGCCCTTTGAGGTAACTGCGAAACCATTCTATCACAGATGGAGATATGTTAAACGAATATAAAAGTTTTAATAATATGTCATGATCAACGTTATTAAAGGCATTACTAAAGTCTGAAAGAGTTAAACTAGTACATTTTTTATAATGAAACACACTGCGTAGCTATATCAGACTGTTTTTTTATTTTAAAAACTATTAACATGTAGTACACATACAAAAGACTAGATGGCGATACAAGTAACACTTATTTATTTATTTAATACTTTATTACACCTACATAAAAAGAAACAAAAAAAAAAAGAAACATGTAATAAAGGAGTTACAAAAAAAAAAATGTGGTGTAAAGGCGGCCTTATCACCATAGGTGATCTCTTCCAGGCAACCCCTACCATAGAAAACAGAAACAGGCATATAGATTTTGGTAGGTGTACAAACACATCCTTAAATAGGAATGTAACCACGTTACATATTCATGTATAATAAACAGATTACATATATAAATACACAAAAAATAAATTAATTAATAATAAAATATACACAAACACATATACATATAAATACTTACACATACATATACATACATATATATACAAATACATATATTACACATACATTTACATATATAATACATAAATATACATATATTACACATGCATATACATATCGTACACATACATATATACACGAGCAGAAATGTTATAATGACAGGAAGTAGTTTTTAACACGACGTTTAAATATGTTAACAGAAGTGGCCTTACGAATGTCCCGCGGTAGTGAATTCCAAAGCACTGCAGCCTTTACAGTAAATGAATCCCCATAGGTTTGAGTACGGCTAAACGGCAATGCTAATTTATTGTCACTCTGCGATCTCAAGCTGAGAGAGTGGCTCGAGCCGAGGAAACTAAACCTTGTTTTGAGGTATTCAGGAGTGTACAGATGGAAAAGGATGGTGTACAGTATAGTGAGGATATGGAGATTACGACGATGCCTCATAGTGAGCCATTTAAGTCGAGTTCTATATTCAGAAATATGGTCAAACTTTTTTAATGAAAATATGAATCGGATGGCCATATTTTGCAAACGTTCTAATTTGTTCAGTAGAATTTGAGGAAGGTCACAATAACATGCATCGGCGTAATCCAGGATGGGAAGGAGAAGAGTTTGTGCAAGGGATATTTTGGTTTTTATGGGAAGGAGATTTTTCCATCTTCTCAATCGGCACAATACAGCAATAATCTACGACTCACCTCTGAAATATGAGGAGACCACGAGAAGGTACTGTCCATTATAAGACCTAAGTTTTTGACAGTATTACGGAATTCTAATTTGGTTCCACCAAACAATACCGGAGGTAAGGATGAGAAAGGAATTTTCGATACTTGCTGACGACTGCCAAAGATAATAGTCTGAGATTTACTTGCGTTTATAGACAATCCAAATGATTTACTCCAAGCACTAACTGAATTAAGATTGGAGTTGAGCGCAGCTATAGCACTATGGAGATCATCAGGTGGTGTAGTTATATAAATTTGTAAGTCATCAGCGTAGAGATGGAAGGGTAATGTAAGGGAATAAGAGATAGAGTTGATAAAGACGGAAAAGAGAAGTGGAGATAATATACCACCTTGCGTTACACCTGCTATAAGAGTACAGGGGGAGGAGTATTTATCATTTAATCTAATGCACTGCTTACGGCCGCATAAATAGGAGCGGAACCAGTCAATACCTGTTGGGGAAATATTTATAGATTTTAAGATATGAAGAAGTACATCGTAATCCACAGTGTTAAAAGCGTTAGAGAAATCTAAAAGAGTGATAACACTAACTCGCTGGTTGTCGACTCCGTGTCTTACATCGTCACAAATTTTAATTAGCGCAGTAGTCGTACTGTGACCAGGGCGGAAACCTGATTGAAACGGACAGAGGATATTGTGTTTGCAGAGATGTGAGGAGAGTTGAAAGTAGACTATCCGTTCTAATACTTTTGAGAGGAAAGGAAGTATTGAGATAGGTCGATAGTGAGAAAAAGTGGTAGGATTAGGGATTTTAGGAATAGGGATAACGTAAGCAGTTCGCCAACTAGAGGGGAACGAGCCAGAAGAAAGGGAAAAGTTTAAAATGTGGCAGAGGACAGTCACAATATGTTCTAGGGCTAAGCGGATCATTTTACGGCTCAACCCATCACAACCAATCGCATCGGAGCTAACTGAAGCTATTTGTTGTTTAATTTCACGGCACGACACAGGTGAAAATTCAAAACATTCAAAATTACACTTGGAATTGAATAGGGGGGTATCAAGAGTGCGGGACTTCGTCTTGTGATCCAAAACCTGAACTGTACTAAAATGTTTATTCAGAGCATCGATGTCAACTTTGTTAAATGATGAGGATTTGCGGTCTCGACTAATGCCCATAGCGTCTAAGAATTTTCACACCTTACCGTGATTACTATTATGTATAGATGTATAAATATAGTGACGCTGAGCATTTCGGCAGAGATGGTTGCACTTGTTACGCAGAGTTTTATATTTCAGTAAATTTTCTGCAGTTGGATCGTGTTTATATTTGTTTTTAGCTCTGTTCCGCTTATGCATTAGAATTCTAATATCAGTGCTTAGCCACGGTGCAGGAAGGTGTTTCATTTTAATCGGTCTGAGTGGAGCATGTATATCAAATAGTTCAGTCAAGATAGAATTGAAAATGTTAACCTTCTCATCTAAAGTCGAAGCACTGAAGACAACGTCCCAATTGATTAGCCGTAAGTCTGCCATAAATTGGTCATTATCAAAATTAGCAAAGCTGCGACGCATCACAATCGTAGGTTTCACTTTAGGCGGACGTATTTTGTATGAAATATATATGAGATCATGGTACGAAAAAGCTTCTGCAGGAAGTTGTCCGAACGCACTAACATGATCAGGAGATGAGACTATTGACAGATCCAGCAATGAGGGCAAGCAACCAGGAAAGAAATGTGTGGCATTAGTGGTATTGAGTAAATTAAGATTACAGCTATTAATAATCTCAGTAAGGCGTTTAGACCTAACATCATGTTTAATTAAGCACGTATTAAAGTCTCCCATAATCATAGAATGATCTGTTAGAGGGACATACTTTTCCAACAATGCTTCAAAATCACTAAAATAGTCAACTCGCAATGAAGGACAGTAAAAAACTCCAAGTAACATCTTTAGAGAACCAAATAAAAGTTCAATGAGAATATACTCAGCTGATTCAGAATATTCACACGGCGATTTATGAAGAATATTGAATGGTATGTGGCTACGTAGATAAATAGCCACCCCCCCACCACCCTTTCCGGTTCTGTCATTCCTAATTAAATGAAAACCGGGTAACGCGAATGATGTAGAGGGAAGACAAGGCTTTAGGAATGTTTCTGAGACAAGTATAGCATGTATGTGTTTAGACTCAAACGTACTCAGGAGGTCGGTATAATGGGCGGGGATGCTTTGGGCATTAATATGTAAAACATTAAAATTTTTAGGATGGAGAGACAACGTAGATTCTAGATTAAAATTTAAGTGACTGGAGGAATTTATGGAAATATCTTCAGAAGAGCTTGAGGCATATGGTATATAAATGTTACCGTCATTAGAAGAAAAAGAATTGCTATGCATGTCTAAAAAGATACATAAGATAAATAAAAATAAAATATAAATATATATTTGTTCAAAAAAAAAAACAAAATATATATATAGATAAATATAAAAATTAAAAATAAAAAAAAAAAAAAAAAAAAAATACGTAATATAAAAAAGTACAGAAAGAACAACAGAATAAATAAAAAATAAAATAAAGGTAAAACCGTACCATTTGTACACCCACCAGCAAAACAAAACATAATTCGCCAACTAGAAATACGGTATTTTATGAAAACCAAGCACTAGAACTAATTATAAAATAACAAACCATAATAAATTAAAAGTTAAGACAAAAAAAAAAATCTACTGTAAAGATAACACATTAAAAGGAAAAAAAAAAATTATAATGATTAACAGTTTAAAAAATTACACTCGGTGAATATTTTGCAATATTGAACGCAACCGTTGAATCTTGACAGCTGTCAATACTGAACAAATCAACAACAAATATCATCAAGTGACGTTTCCGAAAAAGTAAATACGTAAAAAGTTAATTATAAAGCTGATAATACGTTAAACAATTTAATTTGGCATGCAGTTAACTAAAGTAATATAATATCATTTCACAATTATTCAAACTAAAACAACATCTATAGTAGGTAAACAAAGGAAGATATACCGGAACGACGTCACTTTTTGACAACACGTTTAGACCGATTTGCAAGAGCTGGAGGGGCTGTTCTGGGTTTTGAACTTTTGACGGCATCAGCATCTGCACCAGTAGGCGGCAACACGTCGTCATTTAGACCAGAAATGATGTCTAAGTCTGATCTTGAACATATGCGGTGTCGGGACCCATCCGGAGCAATTACAAAGACAGCCCCATTTTTAGTCCAACAGTTGGAAAGCCCAACACGCTGTCTAGCAGTCATAAAAGCTTCATGTCTACTTTTAGTTAGGAATTCAGAGATTGTGCAACCCGAACCCTTTAGTTTAGTTTTAGAAAACCATACATGATTCCTTACTGATAATTGCTTGAACTTGATCAACACTGGCCTGGTTTTATCACCTTTAGAGCTGCCAATACGATGACAATAGCTGACATCCTGCTTGTTAAGATCTGGCATGTGAAGATGATGTGACAGTGTTTCTACGGTCACATTAGTGATATCTTCAGATTTAGTTTCTTTAATACCATGGACCAATAAAACTTTCTTCCTGCTGTTAGTTTCAAGCTGATCTTGATGTTCACTTAGATATTTCACTTGAAGTTGTAGATTTTCAAGTGCGGAAAGTATGAATGTTCTAAAAGAACTGAATTGAGCGGCTAGATTTGAAGTTGGACTAGTCGCTGGAATAGATGTGCTCAAATTCTTTTGAAACTCACTCATGGTATTGTTGAAATGTGATGCCAGATCATTAATGGATTGTTTAATGGACTCCATTGCTTGACAGTTACAGTGAGTGTAAATTTAACTTTGAACTTTAAAATTTTTTAAACTTTTTGGCAATAAGTGGTAATGGAGATAATTTGAAGGAGTTAGTGCTGGTAGGTTTATTACTATTAACACATATTAGTTGAAAGAAAACTGTAATATCTAATTTAAATGAAAGAAAATAAAGTGGAGCTCACACAAAAAAAAACGTCTACTTAATTTGTGCACCTACCGCCGAAAAAAGGTATTACACTTATTTATTATTTCAATACTTATATCAATATCACCTCTTATATATACAAATTCACATGTATACATGGGAGCGCATGGGAGAGAAAAAATGATTGACTTATTCCTAGTGGATCAGCGGATTCGAAAACAAGTGATGGACACACGTGTGTTTAGGGGTGCCGACTTGGGAACGGACCACTATCTAGTAATTGCTAGATTTAGGGGTTTGTTCGTAGGATGGCGTAACCGCACAGGGTGTTCATACTTGGAATCGAATTATCGCATAAGAAGCTGGAAGCTTCAAGATCCACCGATCAGAGAGGAATATATAGAAAGGGTTTCCAAAAAGCTAGACAGTTGTGAAACAGGAAATGAAAGCGTTGAAGTATGCTGGCAGAACCTTAGGAACTGCATGGTGGAAGCTGCGACAGAGGTATGTGGTACAAGGAAAAGAGGCTTTAGTAAAAAGCGTGACGAATGGTGGGATGATGAAGTGAAAGATGCTGTAGAAAGAAAGAAGAAGGCATGGCAGGATTATAAAGCCTCGGGTAAAAATAAAAGTATGAGAGAGATTAAAAAGAAAGAGTATAAGCTGCAAAAGCACCAAACGAAAGCACTGATAAAGATGAAGCGTGAAATAAACGAGAGTAAAAGAGATGAAAGATTGAGGAGCAACTTCCGGGATAACACGAAGCTTTTCTGGCGAGAAGTTAGTGATTCACGGAGTTGTTCGTCAACCTTTAGAATGAAAGGGGTGCTTTCGAAGGACGGTGAGATATTCACAAACAGATCACACGTTTTGCAGCGATGGGCGGAATTCTATAAGGAGATGTATGAATGTGATGACGCTTCTGCCTCAAGTAACAGCGACAAGCCGAGTCTTGATGTAGCAGATGGCGAAATCAGTATAAAAGAAGTTGAGAGTGCAATAAGAAGCTTGAAATGTGGTAAGTCAGCGGGAGCGGATGGAGTTACTGGCGAGATGATCAAATATGGTGGACCTCGCATCTTGGACTTGTTCTGGTTTCTGTGCAATTTGTGCTGGAAATCGGGGGAGGTCCCAGATGATTGGCAAAGTGCAGTCATCGTGCCTTTGTATAAAGGCAAAGGTTCACAGATAGACTGTGCAAGGGCTATCAGTTTGATTAGCTTAGGTGGTAAAGTATACGCAAAAATTTTAGCGAGAAGAATGCAAGAAAGATCCGAAAGGCTACTGTGGGAGGCCCAAGGAGGCTTTAGACCTGGAAGAGGATGCATGGATCAGATCTTTTCCATCCGTATGATCACAGAGAAGTTTTTGGCTGTAAACCAAAAGGTTTTCTGTGCTTTTGTGGACTTGGAAAAGGCGTTTGACAGGGTTGTGAGAAAGAAATTGTGGGAGATACTACCCCGGTACAATGTGAGCGGACCCTTGCTGCAGGCTGTAAAGTCTCTTTATAGAGATCACTCAGCCTGTGTGCGAATAGGAGCCGACATGTCGCCTCGGTTTGGCATCCAATCGGGTGTCAAACAGGGCTGTGCCATGTCGGCTTGGTTGTTCAATTTGTATTTGGATAGCTGTCTCCAAGGACTGAAAGAAAGTGATATGGGTGTAAAAGTGGGTGACTTGAAGGTAAATTGCTTGTTGTACGCAGATGATGCAGTGCTTATTGCATCATCAGAAAACGAGTTGCAGGCATTGGTCACCATTCTGAAAGACGGGTGTGAAGCTAATGGTCTAAGCCTGAATGTAAGTAAGACAAAGGTTCTGGTATTTGAAAGAGACGAGGAAAGGACAGATTGCAAGATTTTCGTGAATGGAAATTTATTAGAACAAGTGAATGAAGTAGTATACTTGGGAAGTATGTTAAGTAGAGATGGTAGATACGAAATGGATGTGGAAAGACGTGTTGCTGCCGGTAACAGAATGAACGGTGCCTTAGCTGCGTTGTTGAGACGGCAGAACGTCAGCGTCGCTGCACGTTTGGCCGTACACAATGCAGTTTTGGTTCCGACGCTGTTATATGGCAGTGAAACGTGGGTATTACAGAAGAAGAATGAAAGAAAGATGAATGCTGTGGAGATGCGATCTCTTCGAAGGATATGCTGAGTCAGCTTAGCTGACCGAATCCGCAACGAAGAGGTACACAGGATGGTAGGTACCAGCGAGGATGTCACAGTAAGAATGAAGAAGAACGTGCTCAGGTAGTTTGGGCACGTTGAAAGAATGAGTGACGAAAGAATGGTAAAAAAGATATACGATGGAAAAGTGTGTGGTAAGAGAGGTAAGGGGAGACCTCGGTTGACTTTCGAAAACACAGTATCGAAGATACTGGAGGAAGGTCACGTAAAAAGCATGAGGACTCCTCGGAGAGCATGCATGAAGAGGTTAATGACAGTGGACGAGGCGAAAGAGGTATGTAGGGACCGCAGCGTTTGGCGCTCCGTTCTCTCTGACTACCCCGCTAGGGATAGAGCGTGAAGATATGTATGTATGTATGTACCTCTTATTGAAATAATCAAAAACAATAACATATTATGTTTATTCTAATACAATTTTACTACACCCATTTTTTGCATGAAATTATTATGTTTTATTTTACCTTAACTTTTTGTAAATATTTCAGCTGGCATTTCTGAAGTATTTAAGTATGCAATATTAATAAGGTTATTTTCTACAGCCTCTCTAATATAGTGAAACTTAACATCTATATGTTTGGTTCTTCTATGATACAAAGAGTTTTTTGTTAACTTTTGTGCACTTTGGTTGTCATTATACAAAAGCACTGGCACATTTTCTCTATTAATAAGTTCAGATAATAGTTTTTTTAAGAAGATTGCTTCTTTACTAGCCTCACTGATGGCCATATACTCGGCTTCAGTGCTGGATAGTGCCACTGTTTGCTGTTTTCGACACTCATGAGAAACAACACACCCTGAATATTCAAAATAGTATCCTGTATAGGACATCCTATCCACAATATTTGAGGCCCAATCTGCGTCTACATATCCAACTAAATCTGAATTATTTTTACATACATCAAGCCATAAGACTTTGTAGAACCCAAGTATCTTAAAACTCTCTTTGCATGTTTCCAGTGGATTTCATTATTACAATTATTGAACTGACTTAAGTAACTTACACAATATGATATATCTGGCCTTGTAAGAACTGAAAGATACTTTAGGTTACCTATGAGTTATTGATAAGGATATTTACTAATTATATTGTTACCTTTTTCTAGCTTTAAATTTACCTCCATAGGAGTTTCCACAGTTTTACAATTTTCCATATTAAACTTATATAATAATTTTTCTATAAACTTTTTCTGATCAATACATATCTTATCTTTTTCTATTGTAACATTCTTACCCAAACATTGCCTTAGTCAACCTAAATCTTTCAACTTAAATCTGGTACTTAGCTCGCTTTTCAGGTGAATAACCTCATCATTACAATTTGAAAATTTTTAACAATAATTATTTGATTTATAATAAAAAAATAGTTTTATACAACTACGAAATGTCGTAACATTTTTAGGTTGACTTTTTACAACAGATTAAAAAGTTCTTCTACACTCGCGGTCTTAGTCGATGGCGCTTATTGTGCAAAAATTAATTAAAAGAAAATTATAATTTTCTTTACATATATATATAAAGATATATATATATATATATATATATATATATATATATATATATATATATATATATATATATATATATATATATATATATATATATATATATATATATATATATATATAGATATATATATATATATATATATATATATATATATATATATATATATATATATATATATATATATATATATATATATATATATATATATATAATATATATATATATATATATATATATATATATATATAATATATATATATATATATATATATATATATATATATATATATATATATATATATATATATATATATATATATATATATATATATATATATATAATATATATATTATATATATATATATATATATATATATATATATATATATATATATATATATATATATATATATATATATATATATATATATATATATATATATATATATATATATATATATATATATATATATATATATATATATATATATATATATATATATATATATATATATATATATATATATATATACATACATATATATACATACATATATATACATACATATATATACATACATATATACACATATATATACACATATATATACACATATATATACACATATATATACACATATATATACACATAGTATACACATATATTACACATATATATATACATATATATACACATATATAGATACATATATATATACATATTATATACATATATATATACATATATATATACATAGATAATACATAGATATATACATATATATATATATACATATATATATACATATATATATACATATATATATACATATATATATATACATATATAGACACATAGATATCACATAATATATACACATATATATACACATATATATACACATATATATACATATATATATACATATATATATACATATATATATACATATATATATATCATATATATATACATATATATATACATATATATATATATATATATATATATATATATATATATATATATATATATATATATTATATATATATATATATATATATATATATATATATATATTATATAATATATATATATATATATATATATATATATATATTATATATATATATATATATATATATATATATATATATATATATATATATATATATATATATATATATATATATATATATATATATATATATATATATATATATATATATATATATATATATATATATATATAATATATATATATATATATATATAATATATATATATATATATATATATATATATATATATATATATATATATATATATATATATATATATATATATATATATATATATATATATATATATATATATATATATATATATATATATATATATATATATATATAGTATATATATATATATATATATATATATATATATATATATATATATATATATATATATATATATATATATATGTCGTTTCTTTTCTTACAGGTATGTAAGGTTTTGTTAGTTAGTTAAACTAGAACATCGTTCATGTAATTTTGAAACAAATAAATCTTTTCTTACAGAGAAACTCAATTGTGTTTGATTGACTGTGTCGGCCAAATCATAAAAAGCCTAGAAAATATCTTATAAAACATACATTGTCAGAAAATGGAAAAGTTTAAAATTACGTTTCAAGTGAAACCAACAATAGATGGAAAGTCAAACTATATCAGCATAACGTCGATTGCTACAGAAGATGACAAAGTTTTCCTTATTCCTGAAGAATATCAACCAGTAACACTTCACAAACATATCCAAGCCTTGAAATCCTACACTACAATAAAGAATACATTGAAAAAAAGATATCAAACAAGAACTGTCTGGATAAAAGCAACAGAGGAAATATTACAAACATACGTTGATGAGGAGGGCAATATGATTTTTCAGGACCAATTTCTAGAAGAAATTACTAAAGAACAAGTAGCTATTTCTAATAAAAAGAGTACAGAAGACCCTTTAGTGACAATTTTGGAAAAATTAATTGAAGTTCAAAATAAAGAAAAACAAAGTATAAAAAAGGTAGCCGAGAGGTTTGTTATTGAAAAATTTGATGGAAAAAATTCAAGCGGGTGTCATTTTATGGAAATATTTGAAAAAGAATGTGAAAGGTTTGATATAGTGAAAGATGAAGAAAAAATTGAAATCTTCAGATTATTTCTAGAAAAATCATGCACTGATTGGTATTCTGCTACGATGATCAGGCTTAGTTTACAGTCTGAGTGGTCGCAATGGAAATCAAGGTTTTTGCAAACCTATGGTAATAAAGGTTGGAATAGTAGCAAGTATGCTTTATCTTTTAAGTATCAATCAGGATCTTTATTAGAATATGCAGTGAAAAAAGAAAAACTTTTACTTGAAGTGAGAAAAACAATGGACGAAGGGACCCTTATCGATATAATTGCTGCTGGCTTACCAGATTTCATTACAGATAGAATAAATAAAGAAGAAATTTTACAAACAAAGAATTTATTTAATGAACTTGGGAAATTAGAGCATTTGGTGATGAGGAAAAAAATAATAAAAAAAAAGAAGACAATAAGATGATTAAAGATAAATGTGGTATTTGTGAAAAATTAAATAAGGGAGTACGCTATCATTCGGAGGATTCCTGTTGGTTTAAGACAAAAATAAATACTGAAAAGGATGAAAAGCATATAAAGCTGATTAATAATTCAGAGTTGGAATGTGAGCTGCAATCTGAAAACCCAAAAAACTGATAGTGCCGCCATTAATCAAAATAAAACTAATACTCAACAAAAATGTTGAATTATTTGGAATCTATGACTCGGGATCTAATGTCTCATTGATTAATTCAAAGTGGTTAAAGATAAATAATAAAGAAACCAGTCATAACAACAATACAAATTTAAAAACGATTAATGGCATTAAAAAAGCTAATGGAATAATTTCACTTGATGTAACCATTTTTGATGTGGAAAAAAAAATCAATGTTTTCGTAATAGATAAAGAAAATTTCGATTATGATTTCTTGGTGGGACTTGATTGTATCAAAGAGTTTTACTTAGTTCAAAATGAAAACTTAGAAATTAGTCAGCGAATACCTATACAAAGAAGTGAAATGGTTTCTAAGGAAACTAAAAAAACAGATATTGATTCCAAGGAAACAGAATCTGGTAATTTAATAAACTTCAATGAAGGATTCAATGAAAATTTTTTCAAAATTTTTATAAATCATCTAGACTATCAACAACAGGCAGTGATTGATGAATTAATATCGGAAAATAAGTCTATGTTTGCAAAAGATAAGTATGACATAGGAAAGGTCACAGATTATGAAGCGCACATTGATTTACTAGTAGAAAAATATTGTAGTAAGAGACCATATCGTTGTACAATGGAAGATAAGAAGGAGATAGAAAATCAGATTGCAAAATTATTGGAAAAAAACATAATAGAAGAGTCATATAGCCCATTCGCAGCACCAGTCACATTAGCTTATAAAAGAGACGAAAATAAAAGATCAAGATTGTGCATCGATTTCCGAGACTTGAATAAAATAGTTGTACCACAATCACAGCCTTTTCCTCTAATTGAGGATTTAATAGTCAAAACAAGGGATTGCAAGTTTTTCTCAACATTGGATCTAAACTCAGCATTTTGGTCTATACCTTTACGTATCACGGATAGACATAAAACTGCATTTGTGACACAAGAGGGACATTATCAATGGACATGTTTGCCATTTGGTTTAAAAACCTCGCCAGCAATATTCCAAAGAATAATGTGTAACATAATAAGAAAGTACAAGCTGGGAGAGTTCGCAGTATGCTTTATCGATGACATTTTGTTATTTTCAAAAGCTTTCTCGGAACATGTCAGACATCTGAAACAACTATTTCATGCAATTAAAAACGAAGGTTTTAAACTCAAATTCTCTAAATGCACATTTGCAGCAGATACAGTTAAATATTTGGGTCATATCATACAGAATAATTCAGTAAGACCATTGAAAGACAACTTAATATCAATAAAAAATTTCCTACTCCAAAAACACTTAAAAATGTGAGACAGTTTTTAGGAAAAATAAACTTTTATCATAAATATGTGCCAAATATAGCAATAAAATTGGAACCATTGCATAATCTTTTGAGAAAAGGACAAACCTTTAATTGGACTAAAGCATGCCAAGAGTCATTTGATGAAATGAAAAATATATTATGTTCTCAACCAATATTAACAATATTTGACCCAAACTTACCCATTTATATATACACAGATGCTAGTATATTAGGAGTAGGAGCAGTCCTAAAGCAACCACAAGAAAACAATGAAGAAAAACCAGTTGCATACTTTTCGAAAAAACTTAATGAAGTACAAAAGAGGAAAAAGGCTATATACCTCGATGTCTGTATGTCTGGCAATTAAAGAATGTGTTAAGTATTGGCAACACCTGTTAATAGGTAGGAAATTTACGGTTTTTTCAGATCACAAGCCTTTGGAGAATATGAACATAAAATCTAGAACAGATGAAGAATTGGGTGATCTAACATACTATTTATCACAATATGATTTTCAAATTAAATATTCACCAGGAAGATACAACATCGAAGCTGACTGTCTTAGCAGAAACCCAGTCCTTGAACCAAATGAAAATGAAGAGGAACAGTTAAAAGTGGTAAATACAATTTACAAACATTTTAAAGTGATCTATGTGCTTTTAAATTATTTAACCTACCGCTAGTATTTTCCTATAATAATTTCACTAAGAACAAATTCTGCAAACAAACATGGATGCAATTAAGGAGTCTATTACGGCTATGGCCGAGATGTTTGACGCCAGAATGAGTGAATTCCAACAGGATCTAAACAAAACATCGTCCCCAACTACGATTACGACCTTAGCTGCGGATTTTAATTCCTTTAAATGCTATATTCATGCAGCACTGACTACGTTACAAAAACAGGTGGAACTCCTTACTCGTAATGTCGACCGTATGGAGATGTCGAGGAGACGTAAAGCACTACTTCTTCACGGTATTGATGAGAAGAGATCTGAAGACGTTGCTACTGTTGTTACTAATTTAGTAGTGAATAACCTTGACGTGACCGAGTTTACCTCTTCTGACATTAAAACAGCTTATCGTTTAGGCAGTTCTCATGGAGATAAACCTAGATCTATCGTGGTGAACTTTTCAAGTTCGCAAGTGCGCCACAGTGTTTGGTCTGCGAAGACTAAGTTCAAGGGTTCAGGTATCACAATTTCAGAATTTCTGACCAAAAGCCGCCATGAAGTATTTATGCTCGCCAGACAACGTTATGGCGTGGGGAAGTGTTGGACGAGTAATGGTTCGATAAATGTTATTGCCCCCAATGGTTTACGCTATCGTGTTGAGTGCATGGCGGAACTTCAGTGTGTACCCGACGCGCCATCGAAGTCACCATCGGTAGTGTTGGATCAGAAGACCGCTGCAGCTCCAATTAGTACCAATAATAAAACCGTCCAAAGATGTAAGCGAGTGGTAAAGAAATAACTGATTGGTTCAATTTAAACTAATTTTCGTAGCTGATTTTTTTTTTTGTTTTTTGTTTAATCACTTCGTTTTCTTTTTCAATTTTTCTCCGTTTTATTATTATTTTCATATATGTTACACCTCATATTTGTTTTTTTTTTTAACTCAATAAGTTATTTATATTATATCTCAATGTAATAAGATTAAATTTTCTTCTTCTTTTAATTTATGGCGTTTCGAGCGTGCCAGTTGAGCACAATTCACTTCGCCAATGTCACGTTGATTGGAGAACACACAAAGGAGAATGTACGGTAAAAAAGAAAAAATTTCACACAATAGAGGGATGCATATTTATAAGAGATCCAGTTTTAATCCTTCACCTATAAACAAGATAAAAACATAAATATATTTACAAAATATACACACGATATTGAGGGTTAGTAACAAATATTAATCTACATGGGTGTTCGTTCATATTATTATATTATTATACTTAATATATTTACATAAAAATTTACATAAAGGACTAAACACAAACATTAACAAACACTGAACATTGAGAAGACGAGGGACTTTGTTAGGATGGATATCATACAAGGGACGGATTAATTTGGGACAGGAAAACAGAATATGGGAAGGAGAACCGTCGTCTAGGCCACATTCATACAGAGAGTGGTCCCTGACCCTGATCTTAGCCAGGTGAACAGGTGAACATCCATGTCCAAGGCGTAAGCGGCAAATTGTAGATATAACTCTCCGTTCAGTCAATTTTTGAGAGAAGAAACAAGGACGTTTTAGTATAACCGGCTGTAGAAATGCATAATATTTACCCTTCTGAGATTTAGATAAATCCCAGTGCTTAGACCAGTACTTATCCAAGTGAGTGAATACAAGAGACAACAAATCCTGAGCCGAATTAGAGGAGTGATCTAAAGTACCACACTGTACTGCTAGTTTAGCGCAAGAGTCTGCAGATTCATTTCCTCTAATTCCAGAATGGCCTGGAATCCATACAAGAGTGACCTCCAAGCCCTTTAGATGACAAGTGAATAATTCTTCACGAATCCTTAAAACAATCGAAGATCTCAGTTTACTATGAAACGGGTTACCCTTTATGGCCATCAAGCAGCTTAGTGAGTCTGTAAATATTACTGTCTGTTTTATATTGTGGGAAAGCGTGAACAGGATTGCTTCCAATAAAGCAACAGCCTCGCCTGTAAACACTGATGATTCGGGAGGGCATTTAAATTGTAAAATAATTTTGAATTTTGGTATCCAGCAAGCTGCACCAATACAACCTTCAATTGAAAGCTTGGATGCATCGGTAAAGATGTGAAGATGTTTTGACCAATTTTCATTTACTATCTCTTGGAATTTTGCGTTGGTGCCTGGATCTCCCTTGGACAAGGCAAGATCTGTTATGATATAAGGATGGTACACCAATGCCTTGTAAGGTGTACAAAACAATGGGTTAGATGGAAAACGGGACAGTGGGTGAGGTAAATTGGTGAATTTAAGGAAACTATTGAGTAAGTACGGTAATGGTTTATGTCGTGGGATAAGGCCAGCTAACTCAGTTAACTTACTCCAGAGGGGATGGGAAGAAAGCTGTAACATTTTGCCCACAAATCGGTCGGAAAGGAATTGTCTGCGGATAGGAAGAGGAGGGTCGACACACTCTACTTGAAGTGCGTTTGTAGGAGTAGATCTCATTGCCCCTAGGATAATGCGCAGGCATTTGTACTGAATGCGATTAAGTTTCTCTGTGGCTGTTTTATTGAAGGGGTCCAGAACAAATAGAGCGTAATCAATATAACTCCGGATAATGGCACCGTACAGAAGCTTCTGAGTATACGGGTGTGCACCCCACCACACACCAGACACAGCTCTTAGAGCATTGATGCCTTTCTCACACTTCTTGCTGAGGTATTCGGCATGAGCAATTCCGTTCAGACGTTTATCGAGAATTATGCCAAGAAATTTTACATTATCCGTAACCTGAATGGAAATACCATCACACATAATATCAAAATGTGGTATAATTCTTTTTTTCGTAAATACCACCAACTGGCACTTATCTATAGACAGAGCCAGGCCATGATTTGTAACCACTGGTTAAGATAGTGCAAAGCAGTATTGAGACGGAAAGTTATGTCCTCGACAGAGATTAAGCTGCAATAGAGGACGATATCATCAGCGTACTGAAGGATGTTACAAAAATTACTAACAGACAGTTCGAGGTCATGTGTGTAGATGTTATACAACAGAGGACTAAGAGAGGAGCTCTGAGGAAGACCTTTCCAGACGAGTCTGGAGGGTACAGTAATCAGCGGATGTTTAACAGATACCGAACGGCCGGTGAGCAAATTACAAATGAAATGATTCATCCTCGGCGGAATACTCAGCTGTTGCATTTTCTGCCTGAGCAACGGAATATGAACATTATCATAAGCAGATGCAACATCTAGAAAAACACCCACTAAAACTCTCCTTTGGCAAAAGCTCTTCGAATGTCTGTATTGAGAATGCTGAGACTATCTATAGTGCTTAACCCCTTTCTAAAACCAAACTGAGAGGGAGCTAAGATATTTCTGCTTTCCACTATCCATTCCAACCGGTTTTTTAAAATCCGCTCAACAATTTTTGATAGTGTTGATGATAGAGCAATAGGTCTGTAGGACTTAGGGTCAGACGAACATTTTCCAGGTTTGAGGATGAGAATAATGAGTTGGGATTTCCAAGAATTGGGGATATTGCCAGACTGAAAGATGTTGTTTATTAACTGTAAAAAATACAACATCGACTTTTTTCTAAGTTTTTAATCAAAGCATATGCATACACCGTCTTCACCGGGACTAGTGTCTTTTACTTTCGTTACGACGCTTTTGAGTTCCTCATAAGAAAAGGGGACGTCCATTTCCTCTGAGGATTCAGTCGGCAGATCTACTAGGGATTGGTCATAAGATGGAACAAAAGGTGGAGCCAATTTGGTAGCAAAGTCGTTAAGCCACAAGGTAGGATTGTTGGAAATAGGACTAGGGACATTATTAAGTGATCGGCGAAACCTCTTAACATTTGTCCACACAACTGAGGAAGGGGTGAGAGGGTTTAGGGATTCAGAGAAGTTGACCCAGCCAAGTTTCTTCTTTTTCCAAATTAATTTCCTAAATTTCGCATCACTGCGTCTGAATTCAACAAAAATTCTCCATTGTCATACAGGCTGCGTATGACACTTCAGCTGATGTCGGCCGATTGGCAGACTCAGAGCATTCCTGATCCCACCAGGGATTGGAAGGCATCCGATTCTGCATGGAGATTTTTTTGGGGATATGAAGATCTGCCGCAGATAAAATGGCAGAGACAAACCGATCATAACAAAAAGTGACATTCTCATAATTAATAGATTCAGGAAGTTCGTCCAACATACAATCAACAGAGTTCGAGTACTCAGCCCGATTGGTTTTTTTTTAAATTAAATTTAAGAAGCGGACTAGGATTGGGTGTGGATGGGAATCCATTATTGAGTGACAGATGAATAGGTAAGTGATCACTACCATGGGTGGAGGGAAGTACAGACCATGATAGTAAGGAAGCAAGAGAAGGAGATAATAGGGAAAGGTCAATAGCGGTCCTAGGGTTCTGATTAGGATTAACCCTACGAGTCGGTGATCCATCATTGAGAATGCAGAGGTCGACATCATCAATCATGTCTACCAACGAAGGTGAAAATCCGTCACAGTAATAACACCCCCACAAAGTGTGATGGGTGTTAAAATCACCCAGGACCAGCACAGGATCAGGGAGCGAAGAGATGACAGACTTCAGCTGAAGGAAAAGGGACTAGGAAGGATGTGGGATATAGACAGAGAGGAAAGAGATGTCGAAAGCTCTCACAGCAACAGTATTAAACTGTTGACTGTGAGGAGGGATAAGAATACGGAAGTAGGAAGAGGAGTGCTGTATGAGGATAGCACTACCTCCATACCCATCATTCCTGTCCTCTCTCAAGCAGGAGAAACCTGGAACCTGGAAAAGGGAATCAGGCGTCAGCCATGTCTTAGAGAGGGCAACAACAGCAGGTTTATACAGTGAAATAATATTAAGTAGTTCATGCTTTTTAGGCCGAACACACTTACTATTCCACTGTAGGAGCTTAGTGGAGCCATTATTAAGGATGTTAAAGATTTTAGTTAAATTGAGGGCAACGTTGGACGGTAAGGGAAGTTCATCACAGGTACTGATTATGCTCACAAGGGTTTCTGTTAGAGCAACTAACAGGTCCTTTCTAGCCACTGTTGAGTTGTCAACATTTTGGCTTAGAGCACAACCATTGGGAAGGGAAGAGGAACAATTACCAACTAAAGATTGGTGAGCTTGTCTGTCATAACCCTTTGCCAAAGGAGCGCGGGGACGAGGAGACTGGAAAACGGTCTTGCGGTAGGATTTACCAGGTGTGACTGGGGTTTTGATTTGCTGGAATTGGGGATTGGAGTAAATTGGAGGGAAAAACATTTCCTTTGCAATGTCTGCGTGTCTTTGAACGTTGTACTGGAGGGAAACGAGAGGATGCTTCTTGATATGAAATGCACTCCTGAGACATAACAATTTTGATAGATTGTTGTCTTGCATACTCAGGACAGTCCTTGTCAGTCGCATAATGCTTGCTTGTACAATATAGACACTTAGCATTCTCCTTATTTACTTCACACCTATCACCAGTGTGAGATTGTGCACACCTGTAGCACCTGGGCTGCGATCTACACTGTGTTTTAATGTGACCAAAGCGACAACAATTCAAGCATTGGATTGTGGGGAACTTGTAGGGTTCTACAGGGAGAGAGGAATGATAGGAAAAGACCCTATCAGGCAACTCCTGTCCGCGGAAAGTGACTACAACTGACTGAGTCGGAACCCATGTAGTCACTCCCTCACTCACACTCTTTCTATTCAATCGTCTTGCCTTAAGTACTTGTCCACATCCAGAGGGAAAAACCAATGAATCAACCAGTTCATCTAAAGAGAAGTCAACTGGAACCTCTCTTATAATACCCATTCTAGTAATGTTGAAGGTAGGTATAACTGCAACATAATTGCATAGACTTAGAAGTGGGTTTGATAAAAATAAATTCGCTGCAGTAGCAGTTGAAAATTCAACACTAATTTTGTTGCGTCCAACATTTTTAATACCATCATTTGTGATATTAGTAATTTTATTTTTGTGTAAGAATTGGCCAAACTTGATAGCTCTGATGGAGGTACCAGCTGCGGAGTCAGGTATTTCCCTTGACACATATACTATGAAAGGGCCTTTGTCGGAATCTAGGTAGGATTTTGGGGTCTCAGATAATGAAGGATGTACATACAGATTCTGTATTGACGGGGTAGCACTAGACGGATCTAGTATAGTTTTTTTGGCTGATTCATTTACAACCGTTGAGTTATCACTCTGTCTCTTCCTATTAGGAATCTGAACCTCAACAATACCAGCCCCAGGATCGGAAAGGTCAGGCGGAGGATCAGGATCCATGTTAAAAAAAAAAAAAAAGGATAACCTAACTTACCTTTAACACAAAACTAACAAATACAACAAAACAGACACACACTACAACCAAACACCTTACTAATATGGAACTCTTAACAATTTTATGACGCTGACTGGGAACACCTATAACATCTTGGCTGAGATCTGCACTGAAATTTCACATGTCCAAAACGACAGCAATTAAGGCATTGGATTGTGGGAAATTTGTAGGGTTCAACGGGAAGAGATGAATGATAGGAAAAGACCCTATCAGGCAACTGTTGACCACGGAAAGTAACTACAACCGACTGGGTCGGGATCCATGTAGTTACTCCCTCACTTATATTCTTCCTATTCAATCTCCTTGCTTTCAATACTAGTCCAGAACCAGAGGGAAACACCAATGACTCAACCAGTTCATCCAGAGAAAAATCCACAGGAACATCCCTAATTATACCCATTCGAGTAATATTGAAAGTTGGAATAATCGCAACATATTTACTTAATTTTAACACAGGGTTTGTTAAAAACAAATTCGCTGCAGTAGCAGAAGAGAACTGAACGCTGATCTTATTCCGACCAACATTCTTAACTCCATCATTAGTAATACCTGTGATCTTATTTCTGTGTAAAAACTGGCCGAATTTAATTGCTCTTATGGAAGTACCGGCTGCGGGGTCAGGTATTTCCCTCGACACGTACACAATGAAAGGGCCTTTATCGGAATCTATGTAGGATTTCGGACTTTCAGAAAGGGACGGGTGCACATATAAGTTTTGGATAGAAGGCGTCGCGGTATTAGGATCTATAATAGTCTTCTTTGCACTAATTATATTATTTGAGGATGAAGCTTCCCCTTGTCTTTTCCGTGTTACTGTCGACTCAGAATTATTTCCACCAGGATCAGGGGGATCAGGTGGAGGATCAGGATCCATAATGAAAAAGATAACCTAAACTTACTTAAACTTTTTTTTTTGACGGTAGGAGGAAAAGAAAAAACACGTTAATTTTTGCGCGCTATATTTAATTTCAATAAAAAGTGTAAAATTTGATTTATATATGTGCCTTTAAGAATTTTCTGCCTGCCAGTTGTCCTTTAAAGCAATTCAAACAATAGTGTACTAAATTATTGATTTATCTACACAATAACACCATGGAAGCAATGAAGAACACGCTGGAAGAGCTCACTAACCACTTCAACACCAGGATGTTAGATTTTCAGAAGCAATTAAATGGCTCAGGCCCTTCTACAGTAAGTCCAACATCAAATATTCAAAGCCAATTTAATTCATTCCGCTCTTTTGTTATGACAGCCTTAGAAAATTTACAACTGCAAGTTGAATTATTATCCAAACAGTTTGATGCTATGGAGATGCGGTCCAGACATAAAATTCTTTTGCTACATGGTGTTCCTGAAGCTAAAAATGAAGAGATATTTGATTGTGTGAGTAAGCAGCTGACTGATCATGTCAAGGTGCCACACATTTCAGTCAGTTCATTTAGTCGTTGCCATCGGTTAGGACATCCCAATGGAAGTAAGCCTCGCACAATTCTCTTGAAGTTTAAAGATAAGAATATGAGAGACAAAGTGTGGGCTAGTAAAACTAACTTAAAAGGTTCTGGCTTCACATTGTCTGAATTTCTAACTCAACCCAGACATAGAACATTTATGGCTGCTAGACAACGTTTTGGCATCACAAAGTGCTGGACAAGAAATGGCACTATAATAATCCAAGGTGAGGATGGTTTAAAACATCACATTACTACATTGGCCGAGTTAAATTCCATCCCAATGGCTGTTTCTGGTAATAATGTACCACCTCTGGAGTCAAGTTCTGCTGCACCTATCAAATCACTCAAAACAACTAATCCTAGACCTAAGCGAATTGTAAAAAAATAGATTTAATTATTTTTCCTCTTAAATGTCCTTTTTATGTAGGCTGTTTTTGGTTATAATATTGCACTGCAAACCACATTATATTTGTTTATCTTTTTCTAGTTCTAGTTAAAATTTAGTAATTTTATTTATTGAATCTTTTATAATATGTATTTTAATATTGTTGAATATCATTTAGGTTAATTTAATTAGATTTAATATATATATATATATATATATATATATATATATATATATATATATATATATATATATATATATATATATATATATATATATATATATATATATATATATATATATATATATATATATATATATATATATATATATATATATATATATATATATATATATATATATATATATATATATATATATATATATATATATATATATATATATATATATATATTACTATTTTTAAGAAAGAATATTTAACTATATTTATTATTTTTGCTAGTTTATATACTAAAGACACTTTTGACTATTCACAAATCAAATTCTATAATTTTAAACTTATTAATAAAAATGTAACAACAACAAACATGTATTTGTTATAAATAAATGAGTAGTCACTTTTATTTGACAGTGACATTTACTTATGTTGTTGCTCCATCGACCATTTCAACAGCTTACATAAAATGTTTTGTATAATCTTTTTTTTTTTTTTTTTTTTTTTTTTTTTTTTTTTTTTTTTTTTTTTTTTTTTTTTTTTTTTTTTTTTTTTTTTTTTTTTTTTTTTTTTTTTTTTTTTTTTTTTTTTTGTTCTTTTAATATTTTTTTTAATAATAATAGTTCTTTTAATATTTTATAGTATATTGTTTTATAATTTTAATTTACAACCATTAGACTGGCGGGTCGAAAATAAATATAATTACCTTAATTTTATTATATTATATAACTTTAGCTTATTTTAGTTTATTTTTTAATTTACTTATTTTATTTGTATATTTTATTTGTTTATTTATTTTTTTTTTTCTTATTTTATTTTATATTATAGATAGTACATTTTTATATATTGTTACATACTTTAAATTATTTAATATATTTTTATTATGTCTGTATTATGTGATATACCTAGTGATGTTTTTAATTCTTTATCGTCAAACAATTCATGTGGTAGTGACAGTTTCCACAGTACGTCTATCCCTTCACTTAATGTAACCCTTGATTCTTACTTCTCAACCTGTTTGAAAAATTTCAATGTCATTCATATCAATGCCCAAAGTATTCCGGCCCATTTTCCTGAAATGCTTGCATCTTTTGAGTCCCGCAATATTCATGCAATCCTCATTTCTGAATCATGGCTTAAACCATGTTTACCTTCATCTAGCTACTCATTACCCGGTTTTAAGTTGATTCGCAATGATCGCATTGGAAAGGGTGGGGGTGGAGTAGCGATCTATCTACGATCTCATATATCCTTTAATATAGTCAGCTCGTCTGCTCAACCTCCTCCCGTTGATTCAACTGAACATCTTTTAATCGAGGTACTCATGTCCCACTCGAAAATCCTTTTAGGCGTTTTCTATAGCCCCTCTCCCTCAAATAATTATTTTTCATCTTTAGAAAACCTTTTAGAAAATATGCTACCTTCATACAGTCACTCTATTTGTATGGGAGATTTTAACACCTGTCTGTTAAAAAATGACATACGTAGTAAAAAACTGGTAGCAATTACAGAATCTTGCAACTTACGTATACTTCCCCTCTCTGCTACCCACGTTTCCCCTGGCTGTACTCCCTCGCTTCTAGACCTGATTATGGTTTCCTCTACAGATTTCGTCTCAAAGCATGGACAATGTCCTGCTGATGCCTTTTCTTTTCACGATCTAATCTATCTTTCTTACAAAATTCGTCCTCCTAAATTTAAATCAAGAATACTTCTGTTACGTAATTTTGGTGGTATGGACAGAGATCGTCTATGTGACGATGCTAAAAATATAGATTGGAGTCCAGTAATATTAGCAGACACAGTTGATAGTAAAGTCGAGATTTTTAACTCTCTTTTGGAGCAACTTTATGATTTACATGCTCCCATTAAACCAGTTAGAGTTAAACATTTACCTGCGCCATGGATCAATTCAGATTTAAAATCACTAATGCATAAAAAAAATGTAGCAAAGCACAATTTTAAACTCAATGACAATGATGAAAACCGCGTAAAATATATTAGAGCTCGGAACCGCTGCAATACATCATGTAGAGATGCACAAAGACGCCATATCTATAAATCTGTCGAAAACGGCGGCACTGCTAAAACTTGGAAGTTTTTTGAGTCACTAGGAGTTGGCAAATCTCAGCAATCAGTTTCGGTCAACATTGATGTTAATATCCTAAATAGCCACTTTACTGCATACAATGTAGTCGATACTGCTTCTAAAAAGCAAACAATTAACACTCTTTCATTATTGCCTTCTCCTCAATTTAAACCGTTTTACTTCAGCTCTTTCACCGAATGTGATGTTAAAAG
This sequence comes from Dione vanillae, assembly GCA_037178615.1. Lineage (NCBI taxonomy): Eukaryota > Metazoa > Arthropoda > Insecta > Lepidoptera > Nymphalidae > Dione > Dione vanillae. The sequence goes on along the minus strand of JAZFAU010000470.1, from coordinate 91,819 downwards.
GAATATACAATCTATGGCCTCGAACGCTGTCGGTTATGACTGCATTAGTCGTAGTATGATTGTTCCTATCCTTGATACCGTATGTCCAATATTAGTCCACATTTTCAATTTTTCCATCACTTGCAGCAAATTTCCAGATATTTGGAAAAGTGCTCAGGTAATCCCTTTGCCTAAAAATGGAAATCCGAAAACCCCTTCCGATTTTCGTCCTATTTCTATTCTTCCATTCCTTTCCAAAATTTTTGAAAAATTAATCCACCAACAATTGAGCCGTTACTTAAGTAGAAACTCTCTCCTTAGTCCATTTCAATCTGGTTTTCGAACAGGTCATAGTACGACTTCTGCTTTAATTAAGGTTACTGACGATATTCGCTGGAACATGGATAATAAAAAATTTACTATTTTAACTCTTTTAGACTTTAGTAATGCCTTTAATAACGTTGATCATGACATATTATTAAAACTTTTATATTCCTTTAACATATTCCATCTGTGATAGAATGGTTTCGCAGTTACCTCAAAGGGCGACGGCAACGCATTCGTTTAGATGAGAAATTTTCATCTTGGTGTGACGTCCTCGCCGGGGTACCTCAAGGCGGCGTGCTTTCTCCTTTGCTCTTTTCAATATTTATAAACTCAATTAGTCAAAATATCTCTTCTCTCTACCACATGTATGCAGATGATATCCAAATTTACCGGCATTGTAAACCTGAAGACTTGTCAAGTGCAATTGGGGACGTCAACAACGACCTCGAGGCAATTCTCAGATGGAGTCAGTCTTATGGCATAAACGTAAACCCAAACAAATCTCAAGTTATCGTTATGGGTAGTCCAGGCATGATATGCAGGATTGACTGGTCAATTTTACCATCTATTACTTATAATGGTGTCTGCATACCTTACTGTAGTAACGTGCGAAATCTCGGGGTGTATTTTGATCAATCCCTATCGTGGTCAGCCCATATTAATTATATTAGCAAAAGAACGTTCTTGGCGTTAAAATCATTGAGAAGGTTACGTTCTTTTCTACCTATACCCACCAAAATTATGCTAGCAAATTCTCTTTTATTACCTATTCTTGATTATGCCGATGCAAGCTTTACCAATGTCACCGAGGACCAACTTAACAAACTTGAGCGAATTCAAAATCTGGCTATTCGATTCATATTCGGGCTCCGTAAATATGATCATGTATCCTACTTTCGTTCAAAGCTCAAGTGGCTTCCCATACGTTGTCGCCGGAATTTACGTATTCTTACTTTCTTGTACTGTGTGTTATTCAGTCCTACTGCTCCTTCTTACCTGAAGGATAAATTTGAATTTATCGCTGCGCCAGGGAATGCGGTTCGATCTTCACGCAACTTAACGTTACGCATTCCGATTCATAAAACGAAAATATATGATCAGTCTTTTACAGTTCAAGCGACTAAATTGTGGAACAATTTGCCTACAAATATCCGTAAGGCAAAATCATTATTTTCGTTTAAAAAGGCCGTAAAACATCATTTACTTCAATTGTCGACAAGTCCTTAGAATACTTTTGTTTGTATTGTATTGTATGTATGTATGTTTGTATGTATGTATGTTTGTATGTATGTATGTATGTATGTATGTATGTATGTATGTATTTATGTATTTATGTATATATGTATGTATGTTCGTGTAGGTATATACTTATGTATATGTATGTAATGTATAATTTGAATTAATATACTAGATAATTTTATTTATTGTCTTATAGGTATCATGTATTTGTTTATATATACTTGGAATAGTTCATAGTTCTTTCTTACCTACCTGTTTTAGTGTAAAATATTTCTTTTCGCCCTAAAGGTTATCTGGAAGAGATGGCTACTAAGCCATAAGATCGCCTTTTGTGTATTTTTTTCTCATTTGTGAATTATCATATTTAAATAAAGAAAGAATAAATAAATAAAATAAAATAAAATAAACTAGTCTAACCTAAATAAACAACACAAATACTCACTACAAACAATCACCTTGTTAGAATGGAACCTTTTATAACACAAATCAAATTCCACTATAGTAAAATGGAAAGAAAAAACACCTATCCTAATAAAAACTCTCACTAACACGTGTGTCAACCAAAACAAACGTCAGCGAAAAAAAAGAATTAAATATACAAAAGTGATATTAGTTTTACCGATAAACTGGTGATAGATAAGATAAGATATGCTTTTTACTACATGAAATACTTATATTTTCATACACTATTTTGAGAAAAAAGACAGTAATCATTCATATTTATCTTTATTTTATATTAAACATGCTTAAAGCTAAAAAATGTTCTTTCAATTAGCGTAAATTAATTTTTATTTGCTGTTTTTTATCTGTGTCAAAGTGTCAAAGAGACTTCAACTTTGTAATATTTTATATCAACATTTTCGTTGATACCGTTTTCTGCAGAATTTAAATGTTCAAACATATATTATATCATTTTATTTAAAAAGAAGGGTAAGATAGTGTTTTTTTTAATTTTTTTAGTCTCTATTATTAAATTATAATTTAAAGCGATTAAAAGTTATTACGTGTTATTATACGGATTAATATTTTTGTCTTTTAGTATGGCAGGCCGTTCAACATATTTCAAAATTTTACACTTAATGGACTTCTTGGTAGATAATCAAGGAATTGCAAAAGTGGAGTTTGGTGGTGTCCACTTTAAATACATGACAGGTAGCGGTGTTAAAGATGAACTGGAGTGGGCGAAAGTAAGTTTTTGTTTGATAACAAAAATATTAACAACAAAAGAGACTCCGTAAAGAGTTATTATTTGAATGTTCAGGCCTAAAGTTACTTGGAAGAGATTACTATTAGTGATAGTCACATACCTACCTTTAAGTGATATATTGTAATCTATATGTTTGCATTAATGTTTTTCTTTGTATGGTTACTTTTATGTATGTAAATAAAGAAAGTTTCTATCTATGTATTTATTTTGTTAAGTTGTGGCTATTAGGTAATGGCATGTTAGGCTGGTTTTAGTTTTACGCCGACGGCACGCGCACCGTCAGCGCTGATGGCCGAGATATATGGACTTCTAGGAAGCGTTTTTAAATGATGCGTACCTATCAGCGCGTACAGTGGTCAGCGCTGATAGCTACGCGGCCGTACGCGTCGCGCGTCGGCCCCGCGTAGCTGTCGGCGCTGACGATCGCCCGAGCGCCTCTACTTTCAGTGAGCGTTCTAGCGTCGAGCGGAGCGAACGTCGCCAGCGCGTACAGTCATGGCGAATCGCGAAGTGGATACAAGTCGAGTTATCGATGAGGTACGCCTGAGGAAGAAATTGTGGGATGCATCCGATCCACTCTACAAAAATAAAGATGCAAGAAACAAAGCCTGGGAGGATATTGCGGACACATTGTTCGAAAATATTTCAGGAGAAGAAAAACAACAACTTGGTTTGTTTACTTTCTTATTTTATTATCTAAATACCTACACTATTACAGGATAAAGCCTTTTCAAGTTAAAATATACACGGATCTTGCCAGGGCACGCTTCTAATAGGGCTAACAAAGTACTCAGCAAAATGTTCTCGTAGAGCGTGTCCAGACCTGTTTGTAGGTACAGCTGGCAGGTCTAGCATACCCTCTATTGTAAGTGTGTCTTTTATACGATAACCATCGCGAAGTCTTATAAAGTTATGCAATACGCAGCATGCTTTAACTATATTCTTTGTAACATCAAAACTCACATTAATAGGTGTATGAAACACTCTGAACTTGTTTGACATTATACCAAATGTAGATTCTATGTATCGTCTACTACGGCTCAGTCTATAATTAAATATTTTTTTCTTGTGGGTCATATTGGATCGTGCATATAGCTTTAGAATTTTATTGGATATGCCAAAAGCACCATCACCCACAATTACATGTTCAACTGGAGTATTTGTTCCAGGCAATGGCTTCGGTCTAGGAATATTTAAAGTGTTTTGTTCAAGGCTCCTGTAGAGTGTACTGTTTTGAAATATAGTCGAGTCCGAGCTTTTCCCATATGTTCCAATGTTTACATATGTAAAACAATAATCTGCATCGCACATAGCCAGCAGAACAATGGAGTAAAAATTTTTATAGTTGTAGAATATTGATCCACCACCGGTTGGATTTACGATTCGGATGTGCTTGCCATCAATAGTTCCAATACAATTTGGAAAGTTGGTTTTTTGTAGAGAACCGTTAGCAATATTTAGCCACATATCAGGTGTATTTGATGGTATGCATTCATTGTGTAGCGTGTTCCATGGTACTTTACACACTTCGTCCACGATCTTACTGATTGTTGCGATTCCCATCCTAAATGAATACTGCAAATCCGTATATGTTCGACCCGTAGCAAGAAATCTGAAAATAAAAAGGTTTTATTATTTCAGGCAAACTAGTCCAACTGTATAGTATATAATGAACTGCGTTCTGCTACCAAAAAATATATATTGAATAGAGGGTAGGGTTGGTTCAGCAATTGTGGAAGCGTGCTGAGGGGTAGCTTATTTATTAATTATTTACCTTATATAGTCGGTCTTAGGATAATAAAATTGTACAGTACCTTATCTTCATAATTCACCACACAAACACTGATTGTTCATGGCGCCATGGAATGTTTCACATTAATCTTCTTCACTTAGGGTTACTTGCACTATTATCTTTTGTAGGTTTGTCTTTGTCAGGTTCAATATCAAGAGGGAATACACAAAAGGGAAATCAAATAAGGCTGAGGGAAAATCACACCGCTAATTAATATATCGATTCAGGAAGGACGTGCGCTCGCGTCGGCCGTCTCACGTGCCCCTTTTTACTACTTCTCGACTACTACTACTGACCGCTCGCGCGGGGTGTTGGCACAAGACTCTAAACTAGTCGGGGTTGCCATATATGAACAAACATAGCCCCCGCCCTAAACATCTAATTTTTACGAGAAAATGGGAGTAGCTAACTAATAGGTAGACGAACTAATTTGGTTAAGGCTCTCTTTAGTCGATGTCTTAACATCGACCACACGCACAACGCTATCTTTACCAGGATAAATTTGGGAAATGCGACCACGTCGCCACTGTAAAGGGGGTAAATTATCATCTTTGATGAGGACTAGCTCGCCTACTGTTGGAGGATTCACTGGATCAGTCCACTTCTGCCTAGTCTGCAGAGTGTATAGGTACTCTAACTGCCACCGCGACCAAAAATGTTGAGTTATCTGTTGCACGACTTGAAAACGGGTTAAACGATTAATTTTTACATTGTTATAGGGATACTCAGGCAAAGCACTAAGAGGTTGGCCAATCAAAAAATGACCAGGCGTCAAAACTTCTAGATCGTTAGGGTCATTAGATAAGGGACATAACGGCCGGGAATTTAATACCGCTTCAATTTTAGCAAAAATCGTAAGTTGTAGTATTTAGGGAATAGGTGAGTAAGGGATCAGAAGGGGATTCACGCATAAAAGAAATATATTTATCACGTAGTTTAGGGTCCGCGTTTAAACGCTTCTCGAGGCCAAGGAAACGACGGATAGCTGTAGGTTTAGATTCTCCAAGAGTAGGTCGATCGTTCAGGAAGGGGAGCCTCACAATGAACCGACCGTCAGTGTGACGGGAGGTTGTACTTTTAAAAAATATCTCACACACGTTATCTAAGGGGTTAGCAATCATGGGTTGAGGGGTCTCTTCGACCTTCCAGAATCTCTCGATGAGACGGGATAAGGATATTCCAGTCATGGGGGGCTCTAATTCACCATAATCGGCAGCGACTGGACCGCAAACAATATAACCAAAAATTGTAGATAAAGCAGTAAGGCCGTTAAAGTTAAATATTTTATCTTGTAATAAAAGCGCGCCGAACACGTCAGCACCCAATAGTATATCTATCGGGCCAGGCTTATTATAGGTAGGGTCAGCAAGGGAAAATTCACTATTAGGAAGAACACAGACTCAGGGAACTCAAACTCAGGATGCGTACCGGCAATCACATCTATAACTATAGCAGAGGTTGACACATCAGGGAAGGAATTATATAATTCCTTAAAGGTTTAAAACACAGGGAAATCTTCTCTATTATAGGAATTATCACGATATCTTATATTATTTTCAACCTGTCTAGGTTGGGGCGGAGCATTTTCTCTGGGGGAGAATCTCTCTGGGAATGTCGTTGGGGGAAGCGCTGGAGTTGCGAAGGGGAATATTTCTTATGCTGGCCCCCGCCCATATGGGGACCGCGGGTAGAAGCAGGACAGGTACGCGGATAATTGCGTTTATCAAACTTCGAATTATAATTATAATTGCGATTGGATAAGGTGGGATACATTGGGTTACGGGAATCATTAAAACATAGCATAGTGTGATGGGATGAGCGACCGCAGGTTGAACATTTGTAGTCCCGCTTGCACATAAGAATTGAATGTTTGTCCAAACACCTATAACATAACCGGGAATGTTTTACAAATCCCGATCTTTCTCTAGGATTCATAGCTCTAAATTCGGGACAATCACGGAGGTAATGGGAAGAGGAAGCACACAGGTAACATTTTTTACTATTATTTATTACAGGTAACATTTTTTGTCAATTATTTAACATAGGGGAGGGAGGAGCCGCAAAGTAAGTATGTTTAGGTACAGTACTTTTAAATTTCGTCAGGTTAGAATCTACAAGGGAGGTGTTGCCAACGTTGTCATGGTGACGACATTCGTCTTCCAAAAAAGTAGTAAGATTTTTAAAGGTAGGTAATTCATCAGCGTCATCGCCATAACAACGCTCAAAACGGGATTTCAAATCAGAGGGAAGCTTAGTCAAACATATATGTACTAACATATAAGACCATGAGGAGACGGGTAACTCTAAACGTTCTAAACAGCGATAGGCAGTTAACAAGGGGTTCAAGAAGGCCGCGCGCAAACCTGTAAATTTATTCGAAATCTCCGGCAGGGTAAGTATCTGGGTTATGTAGGTATCAGCAAGAACCCGTGTATTGTGATACCGCTGTTTCAACAACTCACGAGCAACTTCATACTTGCCTTCTTCAATTTTTAAATGTAGCAACAACCGCTTAGGTTCATCTGCCAAGGATCCAACTGTTAATGTCCTAACTTAATAAGGGAAATGAAAAGCAGCGGACTGTAAACGCTATATATTAATTCTAAAATGGTACAACGAAACGCGTGTGTCGTCGGTCGGCTGTGGTTAGCAAGTGCTCGCTGAGGTCCATATGACCCACACGATGCGTACGGGCCGCGCCCGCGCCCGCGCCCCTCTATTCGACGACGGCGATGTCCGAACATACTCCCCGGGTTGAAGTATTCAAGAGAGAGGAAGTGGGCAGATGTTGTTGAAGCCCCGAACGATAGTCCCCCTCTTCGTCTTTAATTCAGCCAGCCGCGAAGCTCCGTCACTGCCAGGGAAGACTTTCATCACTCGTCCTAAAGGCCATAATAGAGGTGGTTGACCTTTCTCCTTGACGAGTACGAGTGCATCCTCTGACAGCTGTCCTGTTGATGTGGACCACTTCGTTTTTTGCTGAAGCAGAGAAACATATTCTAAATAAAAACGCTTCCAAAAATGTTGTTTTATATGTTCCATTCTTTGAAACCGCTCCAGCCGAGAAATATTGGTATCAGCCACCTGTGGATGCGGAATTGACATAAGTGGTCGTCCAATTAAAAAATGTGATGGAGTAAGGGCGGTGAAATCTAAGGGATCCGAGGATAATGGAGTCAGTGGACGGGAATTTAATACTGCTTCGATTTGACACAAACAAGTTACCATCTCTTCGAAAGTGAAATGCGTGAGTTGAAGTAACCGTTTTAAATGGTACTTTGTAGATTTAACGGCAGCCTCTGCAATGCCATTAAAGTGAGGAGAGTAAGGAGGCGCGAAAGTAAATTCTATACCTTGCTGCATGACTTCGGAAGAAATATTAGACTGTTCTAAAAATAGTTTTAATTCGTTAGAGGTTCCTACAAAGTTAGTCGCGTTATCTGACAATATACTCTGAGGTTTGCCTCGTCGAGCAATGAATCGATTTAAGGCGGCCATATATGCCTCCTTTGTCAGATCTGTGACAAGCTCTAGATGTACAGCTTTAACTGCAAGGCACACGAAAATGCATAAGTATGATTTTATAAGCTTACAACCTCGCCCCTTTCGATCAGCTAATAATACTGGCCCGGCATAGTCGACACTGCAATGAAAAAATGGAAATTCTAAATGAGTTCGCGAAAAAGGTAATTGTCCCATTATAGGTTGTACATTTTGACACTTGAGTTTAAAACATTTGATACATTGCCTTACTATCCTTTTCGATAGGTTTCAGCCCCCTAATGGCCAATATAATTGTTTTATATTTGCTAAAAGCAACTGAGGTCCGGCATGTAATAGGTCGAAATGATATTTGTAAAATATGATTTTAGTGATATGATGTTTAGAACACAGTAAAATTGGATGTTTAACATTATAGTCATAGGGAGAATTATCTAGTCTACCACCTACACGAATTATGCCATCTGAATCAATAAATGGACTTAATGAAGTTAATCTATTTTTTCGTGGTAGAGATTTCCCTAATTTTAATAAATTGTGTACCTCCGGAAACATTTCTCTCTGAGAATTTACAATTATAATTTTAAATGAATTATTTAGTTCTTCAATAGAAAGACAACCCTTTTGTTTATTATTTTTTGTTCTTAAGTTGTATATAAACCTTAGTATGTAAGCAACAATTCTTTGTAAATAATTAAATTTAGAATATTTATGAATTAAAGATTTTATAATTGATGAATGATTTCTACATGATATAAATGACTGTTTGATGTGTTGTGAATCTGATTTGTGAATGATTGGCGATGGGTGAATGACTGATGATGAATGATTAGCTGAATGAGATGACACTACTTCTGGTAGATCTTGTTTCTCAACTTTGTTAGGCATTTTTGGCCATTCATTTTTATCTTTTAATAAAAATGTAGGCCCTGACCACCATAATGAGCACTCGCTGATTAGGTCAGCCTTCAGCCCGCGAGAAACAAAATCTGCCGGGTTATCCTTAGACGGCACATAGCTCCAAGTATGCCCCACAGTGGCCTCTTGTATTTCAGAAATACGATTACGTACAAAAGGCTTCAAAAGGTTGGGTGACATAGACAACCAGTTCAACACTATTGTTGAATCGCACCACAACTTACAACTAACAGATAAAGTAAGAGAGCTTAAAACCTTAGTACACAGTCTCGATCCCAGCAAGGCACCGCAAAGCTCCAGTCTGGGGATTGTTATGGGCTTTATTGGTGCAACACGATTTTTGGAAACCAGCAGTTGGACTCTGATAGACCCGTTTTTATCCGTTGATCGAACATAGACACATGCGCCGTAAGCTTTTTCGGAAGCATCTGTGAAAATGTGAATTTCATTAATAACAGAGTCATTACACAGTACCCACCTTGAAATATTTAATGAATTTAAACACGTAAGAGTGTTCTCGAATGATCGCCATGAATTTTGTATGTCAGGCGATACTTGATCATCCCAGTCGGTTTTAGTCATCCATAATTTCTGCATGATCTTCTTGGCTTCGATCACACAAGGGCCGACAAGACCGAGAGGGTCAAAAATTTGGCTGATTGTCGATAATATATGACGTTTTGTAATTATCTTTTTATTATCGATGCAAATGCAAAAACTTAAGGAGTCAGGGTGACAGAGCCAGAGCAAACCCAACGTTTTTGATAAAACGTTTTTATTTTCAGCTAAATTTAAACTACGTGAACTCCCCGAATTATTTGTAATTTGCTCTAGAACCTCTTGACTATTTGACAGCCATTTTCTTAAATTAAAATGTGCTGATTTTAAAATAGACATTACCTCTTTGCCCAGCTCAACCACTCCTGAAATTGAATCGCTACCGCTGAGATAGTCATCGACGTAAAAATCGCATTTAATAGAATGTTTTACTTCTTTCCTTACGGCGGTCTTAGCTAGACTTACTAAGCATTTAGTAGCCAAATATGGCGCCGAAGCCGTCCCGTAAGTTAGGGTATTTAAGCTATAAGTTTTTAGAGGTAATTTAGGATCTTCTCGAAAGATAATTTGTTGTAGGGAACGTTGTGAAGGGTGAACATTAATTGCCCTATACATTTTCTCTATGTCCCCACATATGACATATTTATGCTGTCGAAAACGAAGTAAAATCGACAACAAATCATTTTGGACAGTAGGACCCACCATCTGGATATTGTTAAGGGAAATTCCAGAAGTGGTTGCTGCTGAGGCATCGAAGACTGCCCGAAGTTTAGTTGTGGAGCTAGACTCTCTCAATACTCCATGATGTGGTAAAAAATATTCAACCTTTTTACCTAAATGAGGTTTACATTGCGCATCATTTTCTGTCATATGGCCTAAATTTTCGTACTCCTGCATGAAAGCTACGTATCTTTCTTTGAAGACAGGATCACGTTGAAATCGACGCTCCAAGGACAAAAAACGGCGCTTAGCCATCTCGTAGGACCTACCTAGAACATTAGGATTATCCTTTAAGGGCATGGTCACTACAAATCTACCGCTTTTATCTCGGGTAGTATTAGCACGAAAGCTTTCTTCGCATAATTGTTCTTCCTTAGATAAGGAATTTTGTGAGGAAACAGAGTCTAACTCCCAAAACTTATTTAAATTAGAATTTAACTCATCAATGCTTACATTGCAGTAATGTGAAGACCCTTTTGTAGGCGATGGATGTGATGGAAGAGCCAAAGAGCCTGACACTATCCACCCTAATTTGGTCTCACATACCTTAGGTTTATTTTTGCCTAGATTAATGGATGCATAGCCGAGTACGCTCCAAAATACTTCGGCACCGACTAGGATGTCAATAGCTGACGGAATATAAAAGGAAGGGTCCGCCAGTTGTATATCCTTCGGTATGGATATCTTACTTACATCTATTAAAGATGTAGGCAAAGTGCTAGTTATTTTTGGCAAAATACTACAAGACTTCGGACATCGCCGTCGTCGAATAGAGGGGCGCGGGCGCGGGCGCGGCCCGTACGCATCGTGTGGGTCATATGGACCTCAGCGAGCACTTGCTAACCACAGCCGACCGACGACACACGCGTTTCGTTGTACCATTTTAGTAATTATATCAGTTTGGTCCTTCTACCGTGAAAATTAATTTGGTACATCAAACGCCGTGTAAATCAATTTGGCCCATCTACGCCACGTTCAAGCATTGTTCCGACGATTTATGAAGAACGAAGTTCGACGGACACGTTACACGTCGCGGACTTTGGACTCGGGCGAGGTCAATTTTGCTGTGTCATCGCTTCAACGGCAGGTGCAAGTCAGAAGTCGAAGAATAAACTTACCAAGTTAACGCTTCCTTGAACAATTCTAGTCGCATTTTGGATAAGGATAACGACGTTTTGTGAGTTTGTTCCAATTATTTCCTTTCTTAATCATTTCCAGAGGTTCCAGTCCTTCCTATTTTTAGTTTAAATAACTATTTAAGCTTTTTGCTAGTTTTTTTTTTTTTTAACAAATAAAGCCAATTTTCGTTAAATTCATTTAGCTTAATTTATATTTGCTATTTCATTTTATCATACTACGCTTCGCATCTGCACTCTTCTATTAGATTGCGCTTACGCATACTGCTATATTGCTGTTTTTTTTTTATTGAATAAAAAATAACGGTAAACAACACCTGTGCGGACCGTTCGAGTCACGGTCAAGGACAGTGCCACGCCTTCTATTCATTGCATTTGCATTCATTTCTTTTGTTATTGAGCTTCATTAATTTATTTATTTTTTCTTCTTGTTTTTATTTTATTTACATATTTCATTCATAATGGCTAATGAAGATACTTTAATAAGAAAGCGCGGTAGTATGAAAGCCAAAATTACTAATTTTAGTAATTATATCAGTGTGCTTATGAGTTGCGAAACCATTTCCGACTTACAACGCTTCGACTTAGAAGGACGCTTAAGTAAATTCGATATCTTGTACGATGAATTTGATAATTTACAGTCGGAGATCGAGATAATGTCGGACAAGCCCAACGAAGCCTATGAGGAACGAACAAAGTTCGAAGAACGGTACCACGCCCTAGCAGCGCAAGCTCGTGTCTTATTGGCAAGGGCCGTGACGCGTGATGACGGTTCTGTGGCGAGCTCGGCAGGCAAACATACAGGTGCATCGTTTCAAAATAATTTTATACGCTTACCTAAAATTGATTTGCCTCATTTTAATGGTAGTTATCAATGCTGGCTTGAGTATAGGGATACTTTTTTGTCGCTTATACATAGTAGTAGTTGCATCGATGACATAAGTAAGTTCCACTACCTCCGTGCGTCTTTAAAGGGAAGCGCACAAGAAATTATTAAAAATATAGACTTTAAAGGTGACAATTATCATATGGCGTGGAAATTACTTTGTGATCGCTATGATAATAACCGGCTTTTAGTAAACAACCACGTGCAGGCATTGTTTAATGTCGAACCCGTTTCGAAAGAATCTAGTGCCTCATTACGTCATCTCATTGACGTTGTCAATAAAAATATTAGAGCGCTAAAGACATTAAATGAGCCTACGGAATACTGGGATACGCTTATTGTTTATATGATATCGCATAAATTAGATTGTGTTACTAGTAGAAATTGGGAGGAGTTTCGTAATACATTATCTAAATCACCTACTTTGTCTCAATTTTGTAACTTTGTTAATAATAAACCTGATTTATTAGAATCAATAGAAAATAATCAAAAAATAAATACCACTAAAATAAATAAATTAGAAACTAAACCTAGAAGTTTTATAGTAGCAACTAACAGCGATAATCAAAATAAAAAAGTTTACGCTAATACTAAAACTAAATGTCCCTTATGCTCAAAAGATCATTTTTTATATAATTGCGAATCCTTTAGAAATTTATCAATTGAAAAACGAATTGCTACAACGAAAGATTTAAAAATTTGTTTCAATTGTTTACGTGTTGGTCATTTAACAAAGCGATGTAGATTGTCACGCTGTAAATATTGTAATGGTCGACATAATACGCTTTTGCATGAAGAAGAATCAAGTAATATAGAATTTCAAAACCCCATGCATAGTTCATCTAGTAGTGTTGCTTTGCCCGTTAAAACAGCTTCTACATCTTTGCCTACTTATACTCCCAACAATGTCGTCCTATCAAATAACACACCATTACACACAAATGCTTCTTTCTGTGTTTTACTTTCCACAGCGTTGGTGAATGTGGTGAGCGACAGTGGTGAGAAGTTGGAAGCCAGGATTCTACTCGATAACGGTAGCACAGCCAATTTTATTACTCAAGATTTTTTTTGTAGATTGGGTTTACCTCGACGGAGCATAAGCTCACTTATAACAGGTATAAACAATCAGACTTCTAGTAGTACACAGTCTTGTAGTTTAACGTTTGAATCCCGTAACGGTCATTACAAGGCAAACATAGATTGTTTTATTTTGCCTCATTTTAATGGTAGTTATCAATGCTGGCTTGAGTATAGGGATACTTTTTTGTCGCTTATACATAGTAGTAGTTGCATCGATGACATAAGTAAGTTCCACTACCTCCGTGCGTCTTTAAAGGGAAGCGCACAAGAAATTATTAAAAATATAGACTTTAAAGGTGACAATTATCATATGGCGTGGAAATTACTTTGTGATCGCTATGATAATAACCGGTCCAAGTACTGTAATTTCATTGTGGGGGTTAAATGGTGTTGGGAATCTACTACACTGTCAAACTGATCAATATAACTTATCCAGGAGTCAGGACGTCCATCAAACTTAGGGATAGGTAAATCAGGTAATCTATTATAAGGAGTTCGCTCAGTAATATTTTTATTACTCATTCTTACGGGTGTACTGGCCATGACAGGATCAACTACGGGAGCAGGTGGGCACAACTCTAACTGACGCACCCGGAGGTCGTCTATTTTCTTATTTACTAAACGCGCTTCTTTTTTTACATAACTAATTTCTTGGTAATCGATAGCCGGGTCTAACCCACCCAGGAGCACTGAGGACGCGTTTACAAATGAAGTACAATGAGAATCTAAATCCTTGAACCTAACTAATAATCTAGGTATTTCAGAAGTACCAAGAAGTTCCGAGGTATCGGTAATCCAATCGGAAACAAAGCGTATCACACCTATATTTTTTCTATATTCCGCGCTTTCCGTAAATAAGGAACATTTTACTGTTTCATCATGAGTAGCCATTTTAAATTATCAAGTAAACAAATAACTGAACTAAAATATTAAAAATTAATAAACACGTAATAAACACTGAACCCACTAACAACGGGCGAGATCAGAAATCAAGTAAACAAATAACTCAACTAAAATATTAAAAAAATTAATAAACACGTAATAAACAATGAATCCACAACAACGGGCGAGATAAGAAACCAGTTACGGTCGAGGTCAGGGACGCGTCAAATCGGCGATCTACTTATATCGCAATATAACAAAATAATATGATATATATAATGATGCTAGCCGGTGGTTTTACTTTATTACGCAGTAGGTATGAGGGATGTTCGGAATTAGTAAAGCATACTTTAATTTTTCGAGGCTTTTCGGGATTATACTTGCCAAGACGAAAGATTTTCTCTGGTCTGGGTATATCTTCTTTTACTGCTTTTATAATTTTAAGTACCTCAGTTTTGTCGCTTAGTAGTCGTTCCTTGATGTTAAGTCCTGCCGGTTCAGCTACGCCTACTATGATGATATTGCACTCCCTCTTTTTGCGTTCTTGGACTTCTCGTATTATATTTTCATCTGCTTGCAGGCGCATATCTTTTGTTTTAGATATCTTGGGATCGATTTTATTAAGAGCATCTGCAAGTGCCTTTATTTTACTCTCACCACAAGTAACCTTTGTTTGAAGTTGTTCAAATTGGCTATTTATCTTCTTCTGCTCTTCAGATATGTGTTTAGTAGAACTATTGCATTCGTTTACGTCTGTTTTTAAGTCTAATATCTCCTTTTTAACTTCCACGATACTTTCGCTCAATTTATTTATTAATAGTGCGTTAGAACCAACGTAATTTTCGAGTAGAGTTGTGACTTGTAAAAGCTCACTTCGAATAGCTTTAATATCTTCAGAACATTGGCATTCACGATAAGCAGGTTGTTTACGTTTACGGAGAGTTATTTGAGGGTCTAAAGTCTCGGTGTTTAATTTTGATAAGTCCGGGTGCGAACCACCAGCACGGGCGGTATTTTGAGGTGGAGATCGCATAGCCTTCATTGGAATATTAAAATAATAATATTTATAATATAATAATATTTATAACGCACTGTGTACGCAGCTTTATAATGCAAACATGCGTTGGTTCTGCGTTCACGCAGCAGCTGAGTCAGTGTTGGAATGAGATGAAAGACACACGTTCTGTTCGCACAGCGGTTATACAAGTCCCTTGCTTAAGGCGACAGCAGTATCGGCATATAAAACGTCCTATATGACAGCTATTACTCACAGTAATTTGGAACTACTGGCTTCGTGTATAGGCTTAATTTTGCGGAGCACTAATATTTTTCGTAGCAATTAATAACACACGTCTGTCCAGAACCGCGACTGATGTAAGAGCCGCACTAATCTCGCTTACGTCAACGTCCAGGATGTCTCCCGAGTAGTGGCGCGTCGGTGGTGCACGCGGATCTTCAGCGTCCTGAGGTCCCGTTGTTTCGGCGAAGCTGCTTGAGCAGATGGCATTTCACGTTTCTGCCTCATCAGTTTCAGGGTTTCGGGAGAAAGTTTGGACTGCTTAGTGGTACTCGTCGACGGAAAATGCGTACGGCCCAGTTTACACACCGTTCTTCAAAACGTGTTCGGTTATCCTGTCCACATCGCCAGTGGTTTACCGCGAGTCGAATCGATTTGCAGTTCCACATTGAAACTGCTTGGACACACGGGTCTACTTGGGGATGCGTAGGTAGAAGAGTAGATCTACAGCAGGCGCACCGCTCGGCCCGGAAGGATAGATTCAGAGTGCCTCGACGAGTCGGTGATTCAATGCCGGTTAAACTGTTGATCCGAGGACTCTCTGACTAATACTTTTTGTCAGCCATGTTGAAATTTCTATCTGTCCTTGTCACAGTATCTGAGCTTTGACCAGTGTCACACCTCCTTAAGGCATCTCGAGGAAGTGGACCGCATTTGCCCCCCGTGATTCTGCGCCCCAAACCCATGGTGCCAAATCTTCGAGTCGTCGCACATTCGTACTACCAATTTTGGTTGAAGTTCCCAGACTACGTTGTAGAAGCATGAGGTCGTACCAATGATGGCTTAGAGATGTCTAATACATGGATTACCTCTTCATTGAAGTGTGTACGAGGTTGGCGCACAACTTTAGGAAGTACTATCGGTGAGCTTGACTACGAGGTACGCTACCCGGGTCGACAACAATACTAACTTCACCACGTTGCCGAGAGAGCTCTGTGAAAAAACCAATTGTTGCTTTTAAGTTAAACGAAATATTTGATTTTGTGATTGTTACTAATGAAAAACCCAAATAATAGTGTAATCAGCAAAAAGTGCCACATATGGAAACAGAATTTAAAAAAAATAAATATCACATAATTTAATGGATTTTTAGTGTTTTATTATTTTTTATATATAAGAACCTATAAAGAACAAATATGAATATTTTGAGAGGAAAATAAAAACATCATGAATTGTAGGGTTCAAGTATTTTTCGACCTTAGAGTAATTTGGCGGCACTATTCACATTGACACTATCGAGAAATTTTTTTAATATAATAATTAGTTAGTGAGTTAAGGTTTCTTGTAGTTTATGACAGTCGTCCAGGTTACCGTATTCAAAAATAAATTTGGTAATCCGCGAACAAGGTATGGGAATGTTAAAAAATATGCAAATTCAAATGTATTGCAAATAAGTAAGCATTATACAAGAGAGCATAAAATAGAAAACTGACGTACTCCTGACGATATTGCACGAAATTAATTCTGGCACTTCCTGTCACAACCGCCGCATTCGATTTTTTATAATGACGAAAACCATCGGTGTAGTTTCCACTTCTTCATAGAGCTAAGCAAGTTTCTGAAGCAAGAGGACATGATACACACGGCGAAAGCTTTTTCGAAAATAAGTGTAGATCACCCCCCTTTATCAACCTAAACCGCTATCCATGCATTTCATCTGTGAAATACGGAGTGTAATGAGCGGTTCTTATAGAATTTTGTACTAATATATATTATAATATATATAGGTATATAGATATAGATATATAATATATATATATATAATAGATATATATATATATATATATCTAGATATAGATATATTTATATAATATATATATATATAGTATATATAATATACTATATATATATATCTATATTTATATATTATATATATATATTATATATTATAAGATATAGATATATATATATATATATATATTATAATATATATTATATATATATAGATATTATAATCATATATATATATATATATATATATATATATATATAGATATAGATATCTAATATATATATATATATACTATTATATGTATATATATGTTAATATGTATATATATGTATATAATATATATATATATATATATATATATATATATATAATATATATATATATATATAAGTATATATTTTGTTGTTTTATATATATATATATATCTCTATATATCTATATAATTATATATATTATATATTCTATATACCCCGAATACTATATATATATCAATTATAATATATATATATATATATATAATATATATATATATATATATATATATATATATATATATCTATATGTATGTATAATATATATATATTATATAATATATATAAGATATATATTATATACGATATATATTTATATAATATCTATATATATATATTATATATATATGGGTCACGAAATTTCACTAGTATAGCTCTGGACTTGTTAGAAGTTGAGCGCCCTCAACGATTGACAGTGGCTGATACTTCCTGTTTTAAATGGCAATATGTAGGTGTTCTAAAGAGCTTGGCAGCAGTAGAAGCAACTTTGTCATTGGAAAGAGTTTTCCTGGACACCATAAAAGAAGAATTTTTCTCCGGGAAATCATTTACATTATCAAATTTAGTGTTAAGCACACTAAGATGCTAATTGAGTTGCCCTACATGCACTCATAACAAAACTTCTGAAGGAGTTAAATTGTGATGCATTAATTGGAGGTAGGACTTGCGGCGCAAGAATTAGTGAACGTTGCAGATTTTTTTTGAAACTTGCCATTCTAGATCTCAAAGAGCTCTGTAGCTCAACAATTATTTTGTGTAAGAGGGACTCCATAATAAATGTGATTGTTTTTCTTTATTGTACTGTGATTGTATATTAATAAATTCCTACGGGTCTGGAAGTTGTTGTGATTAACGCATATGATTGGAATGACAGGTAAAGACACTGGTAGGTGAAGGAACTTTTTACTTTACAACTACATTAAGTTATGTACTAAATAATAAAAAGTAATAAATAGAGGAGCAAAAAAAAAAAGAAGTGTGTTCTCATGAGCATCATCTCCCGCGATGTGTTGGGGTCGGCTTATAAGATTGACCAAAAAAATGTGGTTAGTTGGTACCTTTATCGGGACCCCAACTTTACATTATATTCCCACGTGTACCAGTGGCTTCTATATCTTCTTTAAGCTTAGAATGGTGTTGATGGGTGCAAATTCTAACGACAATACGGTAACATCTCTTGTCTTTTCTGTGAAAGTGTGTCTCTAGTTATTTTCTCTAATTAGAGATTATGAGTTTTTTTGTGACATCGATGGCAATGGCTAATCCTCCGTGAGTTTTGTTTACTTACAATTTTATTGTAAACTAGTATCTCTGTGCAGCGGTCTTAGTAGTTCCGTAAGTTTATTTAGTTCTTCTATTTCCGTATAGGAACAATTGGTGGACGGCTACTGAGTGTAGTTGCGACGCTTGTCGTATCTCATCCGTTTATGTCTATTGGTCAAATCTTTAAAGCGGTTGGATGTTGTAGTTTCTCGTAGGGGAAGCTTGTGGACAATTTCTTTCGGTTCTATTACAGTACTTTTTGCCTGGGAGGAGGCAAATAAGGGTTTTTTTGGAGAGCTTGATGCGTTTCTTGGTTATTTGTTCATTCACTAGATGTTTCCTTGAGATAATCCTAGTGAAGCAGATTGGTCTCGTAATAAAACAAGGCGGATGGAAAGCTTGCGGTACAACGGGTTTTGCTGACAGTAGCATTATCTAGCACGGGTCGCACTGGTCGCCCACTCCCGTGGAGTCTTCGGTAGACAATTTCCACACTCGCAGGCCCAGATACCTGCGCGCGCCGGGGGTAGCCGGGATGCAGACAAAAGCATTCTCATTTTCGACATTCATACTTGTTTAAAGCGTGGAGAAATACTCTTGCTGGCTGTTCCAGGCACCAGAGACACTCTTTAGAGGTGATAATTTTTTTTAACCTCTGGTCTGTGGTGACCGTGGGAAAGGGTTAATTAAACAGCCGCTGTTGCTCGGCGTTGTTGTTCTGTTTGGCACCACCCAGCGGGGCACGTGTAGGGTGGACCTAGGAGGAAGGGGGTAAATCCTACGGAACAAGCAAATCACCCCCCTCACTAAATGTGGAAAATATAATGTAGTTAATGACTACATTGCGATATTAAAGATATGTTATAGATGGATTATACTAATCATATAAGTAACTTACCTTGTGTGTGGTATTGTATGCCCAAAATCTTTTGGTAATGGTAGCTAAAGTGGAAATTCCTTATACTTTTCCTCAATAGATCTTTAGGACACACGGAAATTCGCCTTAATTCTCGTCACGCAACGCTAGCCGGTCCACATATCTAACCATATACGTTCTTTGTGTCGTCAGGAAAGTCTTAAGTTTATGACTTCGTCAACTACCATAAAAAAGAGATAATCGCGCCATTTCCTTACAGTTTTCACCAATAAAACTATCCAAAGCAAGTTCTAAAAAGTAACACTTTCGCTATAGTAACGTGACAGCAAAAGTCTCAAATCCATGCCAATTTTAGCTGTCAACATGGTTCCGAAAACCACCAAATAACACCAATAAGGAATTCTACTTAATTATTAGTTCCCACGTAAAAACAGGACGTGCTGCCGTGGCAATTTGTGTGTTTGGGAGTACGAAAGCGTTTATTAGCAAATGGATATTGCAAAATTGGTTTCGAGAGTAGCCGCAGATTACTTTAATTTTAAAATTAACTTAATTTTTTTAAAATCTTAAAATTAACTCAATTTTTCTTCCTAAATTAAACTGAATTTAATTTTTTTCAAATTTCAAAATTAAAAAAACTTCAATTTTCTTTTATTTTAACTAACTAAATTTATTTTGTCAATCAACGTAAATTTGACTTTGTTTTAAACATTAACTCAAACTTTAACATTAATTTAAATTTTTCGAATTAATTTCTCGAATTATTTCATAAAATTGAATTGAACCTTGAATTATCAAGTCAATTCAAATTTTATGAAGAAAAATGAAATTTCAATAGAAGGTAGAGATATTTTTGATTAATTCGTTTCATATTATTTTGGCTTTAGAAATTCTGAATGGCTATCCTTAAAAGGAGTCTTATATTCACCTGTCCTCGTACCTAAAATGAATCATGAAATCCCTATCCTTCCCAGGCCTTATAAAAGCAATTCACGAAATGATTTAGTACATAGAGGCTGAAGCCCGCGATTGGTGAATCCTATTTAAAGATCATAAGCTAATGTTAATCCAGAAAAAACAGGCCATATTATAACAAGAGTCTTATAATAACACAACATCTGCACGGTGCCTGTCCTTGAGCATCACTTTCTTTACTAAAAAAGCAGTCGAACACGATATAAGATACTATCTTTATTACCATTATACCGACACAGTCAACAAGAGAAATATACGAAACTACATGGAACTGGTACTAAACAAATACGAAAAAGATTGTTTATACAAAGGGCCAAGCATTAAAATATTGATTAATCTATTAACCCAAAATTAAAGAAAAATCCGTAAGTGACAGTTAAACTAATTCAATAAATTCGTCCTACCATCCAGAGCAAATAGAAAACTTTGCCAATAAGCTTTTTTCAAAACATCTACAACAAAATGATAAGGCCTGTATACACATTCCGCTATATGGAATTATTTTAGTGGCAACTATAAAAAAATATTTTCTATATACTTGTAAAAGTTGTCAAGAAAATTCGAAATGTAAAGCATAATTCAACCGAAAGGGATATATCCAAGGGAGGGAATAGGAACCTTTTTCCCAGATCCAGTGGGAACAAATTCTACGCCTATTCAAGATCAAGGACGCTTGAAAAGGTGCTGTTTCTCAGGAGGGAGGTGTTACGTTCCAACAGCCCTGGGATCGCTTATTCAGGCTCCACATAAACTTGTCCCACTATTGCATTAGATCGGAGAATTTAGCGGCAGTAATAACACGTAAAGGCATTTTCCATGATTCTTTTTAATATAATTTCAATAGCAGGCCAGCATAACTTGTTCAATATTGATCAGATCCTAAGAATAATGCGATATAATTAACACTCAAGGCATTTTCCATGTATTCTTTAGTAATATAATTTCAACTATATATTAATATGTAATGTTCAATTTATAAGACACTCTGCCCTAGCATCGAGCAGTAGTCACCTTTTTTAGTTATCGAGTGTGGGATTTGTTATTTTATAATTAATTGACTGTAATTTATCGAATTTTATTATTATTTGTAGAAAGAAATAAGTATGTCCTGGAATGTCACTGTTATTTGTGCTCATGACATTATTTTTAACATATGTAATTTCCGATGTTACATAAGTTATTAATGTTATAATTGGATTATATATTTTATTATGGATGTATTTCAAAAGTAAATTATAATAGTTTAGGTGGGTCACTATTTTAAATTGTATCGGCGTGGTCAACGGGTGAGGGATTAAATGAAATAGTATAAATATTCTTATTGTCGTACAAATTTTAATTTTTGGACAACAATTATCAGAAAACTTTTGAGAAGTGGAATACCAATGTGTAAATGTTGCGAATTGGAAAATATGGTTACAGCACTACTTGAGACACCGACTTCGTGGGAACAGCCATTTGACGTTAACTGGTTGCAACCATGGAGTGCGAGAGATAAATCATATAGATGGTTTGAGAAACAGACATGAGGGCATTATTACAATAGTATCGTAGTAAGAATATTGAAGAAGTAGAGAAATATTGTTGTGCTTTTAGTTATACAAAAAGTAATTAGAGCTATATGAATGAGCTAAGGCCAGGATATTTACACTCGATTAAATACTTATTAGATTTCTGTTATGTTGGTCTTATAAATAAAAAAAATAAAAATAAAAAAGCATTTTATTTCCAAATTTTTACAAGTTAAAATAAAAAATAAGCAAATTCTATATCTACCCTAAACTAACTATTAACAATAAAATACGTACAAAATCTTAAAACAATATGTATGTAACTACACTAAATTATCTGTCTAATGTAGTTCAAAAAAACAATTTACTTTCTAATTCTATACTAGTCTAACTATTTGGTATTATAAAACATATGCTGGAGGTAGGTAATTTATATTTGTACTATTCATTGGAACCCCCTCGGGTTGAGGCATCCCTCCAAAGCTTCCATTTCTCTCTGTCTTGGGCTGTTTGTTGCACGTGAACCAGCAAGTTTTTTAATATCGTCGATGCCCATCTAGTTATGGGCGCCTCTGTATCGTTTTCCCGATGGGCTTTCACATAGCGTTACAAGGTTTTAGTCCATCTATGGTCTTTAGTACGTGCTAATATGGCCAGCCCATTTTCACTTTAGCTTTTGGCTGTAGCTAAGATGCATCTATAGCTTTTGTTTCAGACCTTATTGTAGTATGTTTTATTTGGTGCACTCTCTTAATGTTTAACATATGGCTCCATTCCCTCTGGCTGTGGTTATTTTGATTTTTTATTTTATGGTAAACTCCATGTGGGCATGCATACGTCAGAGGGGAATAAGGCAAGAGTCCTAATTCTTTTGTTATCGGATGGCCTAGTACTTTTAAATACTCTTTGCAACTCCAATACTTATCCAAAGTACGTTACCTCTCCTCTCCAGTTCTAGGCGGTGTTATCTCTGTTAAATCTATTTGCTTTCCTCAAATAAACGTAATACTCAACATAATTCTTCTAATGAGTTATTTCTAGTGTTATTTTTGGCTTGGTAAGTTGGTCATGAGTGTGTCTTTGTGATATTCAATTCTAATCCTAATTGCCTGGCAAGCTGTATGTAGGAGTATTTATCATATATTGTAGTTGTAAGCTGATTCTGTACACAAACCAACTCATCCGGCAGAATCGAGGAGATTTAGGTATTACATTTGAAAAGTAAGGCCACATTTTCCGTATAATTGCTTATGATCGACTCTAATATTGCCAATAACAATTTTTGGGAGACAAGGGGTCTCCTTTCTGGACGCCTCTCCTAAATGGGAAGCTAGGGCCTAGTTTCAGCTTTTACTCTACTTGA
This sequence comes from Dione vanillae, assembly GCA_037178615.1. NCBI lineage: Eukaryota > Metazoa > Arthropoda > Insecta > Lepidoptera > Nymphalidae > Dione > Dione vanillae. The sequence continues at coordinate 68,265 of JAZFAU010000470.1, read as the reverse complement.
AACTTTACTGTCACGTGTTTGAGTATATTAATGTATCTTTGTCTCTAATTTTGTCTTTTAAGATGTCCCATATACATTTATGTGAGGGAGATTGTATAAAAGGCTTTTTGGGCGATCTGATAAATGTTAGTTCACTGGCCTTTGTTGTTCTTGATATTTTCGATGATTAGATCTATTTGTGATGTAGTCAAATAGTAGGAAAATTTCATGAAATCCCGCTTGTTCACAAGGTGGGTTACATTCTAAAGTGAGATTATTCTTTGATTAATTATTGTTGAGAAACGTTTTATATACTGGTAACAGACTTCTCATCGGCGATAGTTGGCGATTCCCTAGGGTCTCCTTTTTTGTATAACAAAAATTATATATGATTCGGACTTACTGTGACGAGTGTGAGGCCAGTTTCAAATCTCAAGGTAAATCAAATTTGTTAGTGGGGCAGCTAGTATGAAGAAGGGGTTTTTAATGCATCGTTATTGATGTTGTCTACCCGGACTCTTATCGACTTTAATCTTATAATTGTTAAATTTTCGGTATAATCTATGGCTTATATGCCTGTGATAATTCAGAATCGGTACAGTCACAACGCTTTGGTTTTGGTCTGTTGGTTAAAAAAAATTCTGGTACTAGAAAGTTTGTTTTATCAAACACCATTGTGGCGATATTAATTAGATCTGTACGATTTAGTAAGCAGGATCTCGTTCTTCTGAATCCCTATTAAGCTTTCTATCCATGTTTATTTGTTAGTAAACTCGTCTATCCGTCTCGTCGGTGTATAGAGTGTGGGGGGTCTCTTCCGCCCCCCTGGGCGTGCTGGGTCCACCCCGCGGTCCCCGGATGTGGCGGTGTGCTTGTCCGGTGGAGGTCGCGGTGGCTGTGGGTGCCGTGAGGCTCCTGCGGGTCCTGTACTGAAGCGTCGGTAGGTGCTGATACTAGTTACATAACATGGGGTGGGGGGTTGGGTGATGGTCGTGTGCACTGGGTAACTTTTGGGATGTGATTGATTATTTTATCCTAGTTCCTGTACTGTTCGGATTGGCTCGTTTGTGAGTAGAGATAATTTGCTTTCATTGTCTGGAAATTTTGAATTGCGCTTCCATTGTTCCGTATACTTTTGTTTACGTAAAATTTTCGCGTTTTTACTACTGCGTTTAAGTGATATTGTGGCTGCTGAGTGGCTGTATCAGATGTCAAGTTTATGCTTAATGTTTCTATTTGAATATCGAGGATGATTTGACAGTATGAAATCATTCATTTTTATGTTCTCCGTTTGGGATTGCCTGTCCATTGCTTTTTCTCCCTTGTTTTCTTGTAAACAGGTTGTGATTATGATATTTGTTGTTCCATGGCAAAGTCAACAAGGTCCCGGTTCCTCGTACATTTCTATTTACCGGATCCAAACTGTTTCAGGACTAGTATTCAGCTTTTTGTGGCTTCCATTTTGGCTTAAAATCACCCCTTACAAATGAAATCTTTCGTAGCTTGTTTCAGCTCGTATACGGTATTGTAGAATCTATGTCTTTCTTCTTCGTCTGTGGCTTGGTCGGCGCGTAAACTTCATAATGGGAAATTTGTTGCCTCGGAATCTTAAGATTAGTAGGCGACGCGATCGAATGTCATATATTGTTTTATATAGTTTTGTAGCCATAAAACCGACTACTCCGTATTTGCCTTGTAGGTTTTCCTTTACGGCACAGAATAAATTCTTTGTATTCTGCAATGTGGTTACCCGAGGCGCCGTACTTTGAATACCAATATTTTTTCGTATTTATGTTGCGTGCTTTTTCTAGTTCTATTATTCTTCCTATGACAGTAGAGTCTTACTTATTAGGTTAATATGAAAGTTGTGCTTCTTTTGTTTTCTAGTTGTTCTATTTTCTTGCTCGTTTTGCGAGATCTTTTGGATGGTCTTTGGTCCATATTTCTCCACGGTGACCAGCCGGCTTGGGAAGAGGATTTTTTTGGGTTATTTTGGGTGTTGTCCTATATAGTTTTTGAGGAGGGGTTGATTGCTGCCTGCTATGGCTTCTATCACGTCTGTATCCTTTGTTTTTTGGTATTGGTAATCGTTTTTTGCTTATGCGGTAATTAACAGTCCAGGTGTGTACTTTTCGGTCCGCTCGAAGAATTTTTTGTTTTTAATTTCGGTAGTAAGATGTGGGAAGAGTTTTTTGTTCTTTTTATTATTACATGAGCCTTTGTTCCACCGCGATGTGTTTGGTGTCATAGTTTCAGGGCTGCGAATTTGAAAGCAGTTCTTTTGGTTTTATTTGCTTTTTGTAATTCTTTAAGACACGAGCTTGGTCGTATGTGATTATACGCTCTATTCCCTTATCCCTTTGTCAGCCCATTTTACATGCTCTTGCAAGCGCTTTTCTTGTTGGTTAGAACTCGAGTTGGAATAAGTCCGTCCAATTTTACCTAGGTATGGGTTATTCTTTGGGGGGAGGCTCCTTTATTTTTCAGGATCTAATCCTTCCGGTCCTAGGGTTTCCACAGGTTACAACCACGGGCCGTGGCTTTTCGGTCTTTTTTAACCTACTTTCTTCTTATTGCTTCTAATCGTTACATTTCTAATTTAAGTGAGAAATGTTTATTTTAAAATCACTTATGTTTTTTTTCTAAAACTATTGTATGATTTTGTCCTCTTCTTGTAGCCCCAAAATACTAAATTACGTTGTCTTGCATTTTTTTTCTCTAAATGCTAAATTTCGATTTTCTTGATTTTCCACTCTTAGCTTTAGGTTATCATGCTGTCTCTTCTAGAATTTTAAATTTTTTCTTCTACAATTTGGTTTATGTTAACTGTTACTTTATCATTCACCTCATCGCCTGTTTTATATTTTTAATTTTCTCTGTTCTCAAGGTCTCATTCGTATAGCCAAAGTGCCACCAGTACCCTCCGACATTCCTTCCGCCATTGTATAAAGTATTGGGGAAGTTTTTCAGATATATCGTATTCCTTTGTTTCATACAGGTAACGCCTTCGATTAGCACCCTTAGGAACTATGTGCTCGGGTTGATTTACTATCCCGTCGATTCTTTTGAAGTAGGTAGTACAGGTCTCGCTGTTATATGGCTTTTTTTCTTAGTAGTACAGCAATTTACCGATAGATGTCCTTAATGAATTATTTAAGGTTAACGGATGTATTTTCTAGGTATATTTGGTTAACTTTTCTTATAACACAATTTTCACTCTTATGTTATGTGATATTGAAGGTTGTCGTCTTATCAATGTTGGTCCCATTGGTATATATGTCGCAACAAAATGTCTGTGGTTGACACTATTTAAACTAACGGTCCTTTGTTCGTTAGCGATGTTATCACTGTTTTTTTTGGCTACTTTCACTAGTTTTTTTGATTTTACTCACTGTGTCCTTGTGCTTTGAGCACTTGGAACGTTTTTATTGTTTTTCTTAGCACTGTACTTATAGTTTTTGATTTACTTAGCAATAAAAACACGGAGACGATATTGACAGTGGCACGGCAGCGCCCTCCTGTCATGTTGGTCATATAGCTGAACTCAAGTTATCAATTGCAGTAAGATAATTCAGCTATACAGCTGAAACGCAGTCGGTCAAACAGTAACTTTGGAATGAAGAATAATTTCATGTTAACTAAGATTTTTCTAAAGCCGTTTTAATATTTATAATCAAATCACGTGCGATTTTTTGAAATAAAACGCTAATAGATGCTTGATACGTTGATGTGAAATAGCTTAAGCTAAGCTTAATACTAATATACGTATGGTTTACAGATTTACGTTTAAAGATATTTATTTCTCAAAAGACAATACGGTCATTTACATGAGAACATAATCTACAGTTTAGTTAATAACTACAATTTTACAATCGGTCGTTATACTCGCACAATATTTTTTTTATCGACTAGAATAAACAAAAAAAAAAAAGAAAATAACATTAATCTATACTAATATTATAAAGAGGTAAAGTTTGTGTGTTTGTAAATTGTAAGGGGTAATCTCGGGATCTACTGAACCGATTTTAAAAATTCTTTCACCAATAGAAAGCTACATTATTGCTGAGTGTCATAGGCTATATAAAAAAATCAAAATCTGGTGATGGGATCCTGAAAACGAGGGAACTCCTTAAATTTTATAGGCACACCTATAGTGATTTCGGTTTTTTTCAAAGAATCTTGGTCATTTTGTCACGAAAAATAACATTTGATGAAGTGGAACTGTTGATGAAGACCACAAATAGTCATGAGAACTTAATAATAAGTAACTGTTTTACGGGTTTCGTTCTATTTCTTTAACATATTCGCTAAACAATTGATGTTAGTCAACATGCATATGATGAAGTCTAGCTGATGATGGAGTACCAGAACAACTCCTCAACGATTAACGGCCTTGCATCGGGAAAAATATGTACCTTCTAATTGGTCATGAGTAGTTGACAATCGGCCATTGTAACTTAGGTAAAGGGTAATGTAAGTTGTAGTCCACAACGTGCTGAACGGGAGTTGACGGTTAGCATATATGTTACACCTCATATTTGTTTTTTTTTTTAACTCAATAAGTTATTTATATTATATCTCAATGTGATTTGTTTACTTCTTCTTCTTCTTTTAATTTATGGCGTTTCGAGCGTGCCAGTTGAGCACAATTCACTTCGCCAATGTCACGTTGATTGGAGAACACACAAAGGAGAATGTACGGTAAAAAAGAAAAAATATCACACATTAGAGGGATGCATGTTTATAAGAGATCCAGTTTTAATCCTTCACCTATAAACAAGATAAAAAAAATATATATATTTACAAAATATACACACGATATTGAGGGTTAGTAACAAATATTAATTTACATGGGTGTTAGTTCATACTTTAATATTATTATACTTAATATATTTACATAAAAATTTACATAAAGGACTAAACACAAACATTAACAAACACTGAACATTAAGAGGACGAGGGACTTTGTTAGGAAGGACATCATACAAGGGACGGATTAATTTGGGACAGGAAAACAGAATGTGGGAAGGAGAACCGTCGTCTAGGCCACATTCATACAGAGAGTGGTCCCTGATCCTGATCTTAGCCAGGTGAACAGGCGTACATGCATGTCCAAGGCGTAAGCGGCAAATTGTAGATATAACTCTCCGTTCAGTCAATTTTTGAGAGAAGAACCAAGGACGCTTTGGAATAACCGGCTGGAGAAATGCATAATATTTACCCTTCTGAGATTTAGATAAATCCCAGTGCTTAGACCAGGACTTATCCAAGTGAGTGAATGCAAGAGACAACAAATCCTGAGCCGAATTAGAGAAGTGTTCCAAAGTACCACATTGTACTGCTAGTTTAGCGCAAGAGTCTGCAGATTCATTTCCTCTAATTCCAGAATGGCCTGGAATCCATACAAGAGTGACCTCCAAGCCCTTTAGATGACAAGTGAATAATTCTTCACGAATCCTTAAAACAATCGAAGATCTCAGTTTACTATGAAACGGGTTACCCTTTATGGCCATCAAGCAGCTTAGTGAGTCTGTAAATATTACTGTCTGTTTTATATTGTGGGAAAGCGTGAACAGGATTGCTTCCAATAAAGCAACAGCCTCGCCTGTAAACACTGATGATTCGGGAGGGCATTTAAATTGTAAAATAATTTTGAATTTTGGTATCTAGCAAGCTGCACCAACACAGCCTTCAATTGAAAGCTTGGATGCATCGGTAAAGATGTGAAGATGTTTTGACTAATTTTCATTTACTATCTCTTGGAATTTTGCGTTGGTGCCTGGATCTCCCTTGGACAAGGCAAGATCTGTTATGATATGAGGATGGTACACCAATGCCTTGTAAGGTGTACAAAACAATGGGTTAGATGGAAAACGGGAGAGTGGGTGAGGTAAATTGGTGAATTTAAGGAAACTATTGAGTAAGTACGGTAATGGTTTATGTCGTGGGATAAGGCCAGCTAACTCCGTTAACTTACTCCAGAGGGGATGGGAAGAAAGCTGTAACATTTTGCCCACGAATCGGTCGGAAAGGAATTGTCTGCGGATAGGAAGAGGAGGGTCGACACACTCTACTTGAAGTGCGTTTGTAGGAGTAGATCTCATTGCCCCTAGGATAATGCGCAGGCATTTGTACTGAATGCGATTAAGTTTCTCTGTGGCTGTTTTATTAAAGGGGTCCAGAACAAATAGAGCGTAATCAATATAACTCCGGATAATGGCACCGTACAGAAGCTTCTGAGTATACGGGTGTGCACCCCACCATACACCAGACACAGCTCTTAGAGCATTGATACCTTTCTCACACTTCTTGCTGAGGTATTCGGCATGAGCAATTCCGTTCAGACGTTTATCGAGAATTATGCCAAGAAATTTTACAATATCCGTAACCTGAATGGAAATACCATCACACATAATATCAAAATGTGGTATAATTCTTTTTTTCGTAAATACCACCAACTGGCACTTATCTATAGACAGAGCCAGGCCATGATTTGATAACCACTGGTTAAGATAGTGCAAAGCAGTACTGAGACGGAAAGTTATGTCCTCTACAGAGATTGAGCTGCAATAGAGGACGATATCATCAGCGTACTGAAGGATGTTACAAAAATTACTAACAGACAGTTCGAGGTCATGTGTGTAGGTTTTTTTGATTTAACTTCACTGTGTCCTTGTGCTTTGAGCACTTGTGAACGTTTTTAATTGTTTCTTATCACTGTACTTATAGTTTTTGAATTTAATTAGCAATAAAAACACGGAGACGATATTGACAGTGGCACGGCAGCGCCCTCCTGTCATGTTGGTCATATAGCTGAACTCAAGTTATCAATTGCAGTAAGATAATTCAGCTATACAGCTGAAACGCAGTCGGTCAAACAGTAACTTTGGAATGAAGAATAATTTCATGTTAACTAAGATTTTTCTAAAGCCGTTTTAATATTTATAATCAAATCACGTGCGATTTTTTGAAATAAAACGCTAATAGATGCTTGATACGTTGATGTGAAATAGCTTAAGCTAAGCTTAATACTAATATACGTATGGTTTACAGATTTACGTTTAAAGATATTTATTTCTCAAAAGACAATACGGTCATTTACATGAGAACATAATCTACAGTTTAGTTAATAACTACAATTTTACAATTGGTCGTTATACTCGCACAATATTTTTTTTATCGACTAGAATAAACAAAAAAAAAAAAAAGAAAATAACATTAATCTATACTAATATTATAAAGAGGTAAAGTTTGTGTGTTTGTAAATTGTAAGGGGTAATCTCGGGATCTACTGAACCGATTTTAAAAATTCTTTCACCAATAGAAAGCTACATTATTGCTGAGTGTCATAGGCTATATAAAAAAATCAAAATCTGGTGATGGGATCCTGAAAACGAGGGAACTCCTTAAATTTTATAGGCACACCTATAGTGATTTCGGTTTTTTTCAAAGAATCTTGGTCATTTTGTCACGAAAAATAACATTTGATGAAGTGGAACTGTTGATGAAGACCACAAATAGTCATGAGAACTTAATAATAAGTAACTGTTTTACGGGTTTCGTTCTATTTCTTTAACATAGTCGCTAAACAATTGATGTTAGTCAACATGTATATGATGAAGTCTAGCTGATGATGGAGTACCAGAACAACTCCTCAACGATTAACGGCCTTGCATCGGGAAAAATATGTACCTTCTAATTGGTCATGAGTAGTTGACAATCGGCCATTGTAACTTAGGTAAAGGGTAATGTAAGTTGTAGTCCACAACGTGCTGAACGGGAGTTGACGGTTAGCATATATGTTACACCTCATATTTGTTTTTTTTTTTAACTCAATAAGTTATTTATATTATATCTCAATGTGATTTGTTTACTTCTTCTTCTTCTTTTAATTTATGGCGTTTCGAGCGTGCCAGTTGAGCACAATTCACTTCGCCAATGTCACGTTGATTGGAGAACACACAAAGGAGAATGTACGGTAAAAAAGAAAAAATATCACACATTAGAGGGATGCATGTTTATAAGAGATCCAGTTTTAATCCTTCACCTATAAACAAGATAAAAAAATATATATATTTACAAAATATACACACGATATTGAGGGTTAGTAACAAATATTAATTTACATGGGTGTTAGTTCATACTTTAATATTATTATACTTAATATATTTACATAAAAATTTACATAAAGGACTAAACACAAACATTAACAAACACTGAACATTAAGAGGACGAGGGACTTTGTTAGGAAGGACATCATACAAGGGACGGATTAATTTGGGACAGGAAAACAGAATGTGGGAAGGAGAACCGTCGTCTAGGCCACATTCATACAGAGAGTGGTCCCTGATCCTGATCTTAGCCAGGTGAACAGGCGTACATGCATGTCCAAGGCGTAAGCGGCAAATTGTAGATATAACTCTCCGTTCAGTCAATTTTTGAGAGAAGAACCAAGGACGCTTTGGAATAACCGGCTGGAGAAATGCATAATATTTACCCTTCTGAGATTTAGATAAATCCCAGTGCTTAGACCAGGACTTATCCAAGTGAGTGAATGCAAGAGACAACAAATCCTGAGCCGAATTAGAGAAGTGTTCCAAAGTACCACATTGTACTGCTAGTTTAGCGCAAGAGTCTGCAGATTCATTTCCTCTAATTCCAGAATGGCCTGGAATCCATACAAGAGTGACCTCCAAGCCCTTTAGATGACAAGTGAATAATTCTTCACGAATCCTTAAAACAATCGAAGATCTCAGTTTACTATGAAACGGGTTACCCTTTATGGCCATCAAGCAGCTTAGTGAGTCTGTAAATATTACTGTCTGTTTTATATTGTGGGAAAGCGTGAACAGGATTGCTTCCAATAAAGCAACAGCCTCGCCTGTAAACACTGATGATTCGGGAGGGCATTTAAATTGTAAAATAATTTTGAATTTTGGTATCTAGCAAGCTGCACCAACACAGCCTTCAATTGAAAGCTTGGATGCATCGGTAAAGATGTGAAGATGTTTTGACTAATTTTCATTTACTATCTCTTGGAATTTTGCGTTGGTGCCTGGATCTCCCTTGGACAAGGCAAGATCTGTTATGATATAAGGATGGTACACCAATGCCTTGTAAGGTGTACAAAACAATGGGTTAGATGGAAAACGGGACAGTGGGTGAGGTAAATTGGTGAATTTAAGGAAACTATTGAGTAAGTACGGTAATGGTTTATGTCGTGGGATAAGGCCAGCTAAATCCGTTAACTTACTCCAGAGGGGATGGGAAGAAAGCTGTAACATTTTGCCCACAAATCGGTCGGAAAGGAATTGTCTGCGGATAGGAAGAGGAGGGTCGACACACTCTACTTGAAGTGCGTTTGTAGGAGTAGATCTCATTGCCCCTAGGATAATGCGCAGGCATTTGTACTGAATGCGATTAAGTTTCTCTATGACTGTTTTATTAAAGGGATCCAGAACAAATAGAGCGTAATCAATATAACTCCGGATAATGGCACCGTACAGAAGCTTCTGAGTATACGGGTGTGCACCCCACCATACACCAGACACAGCTCTTAGAGCATTGATGCCTTTCTCCCACTCCTGGCTGAGGTATTCGGCATGAGCAATTCCGTTCAGACGTTTATCGAGAATTATGCCAAGAAATTTTACAATATCCGTAACCTGAATGGAAATACCATCACACATAATATCAAAATGTGGTATAATTCTTTTTTTCGTAAATACCACCAACTGGCACTTATCTATAGACAGAGCCAGGCCATGATTTGATAACCACTGGTTAAGATAGTGCAAAGCAGTACTGAGACGGAAAGTTATGTCCTCTACAGAGATTGAGCTGCAATAGAGGACGATATCATCAGCGTACTGAAGGATGTTACAAAAATTACTAACAGACAGTTCGAGGTCATGTGTGTAGATGTTATACAACAGAGGACTAAGAGAGGAGCCCTGAGGAAGACCTTTCCAGACGAGTCTGGAGGGTACAGTAATTAGCGGATGTTTAACAGATACCGAACGGCCGGTGAGCAAATTACAAATGAAATGATTCATCCTCGGCGGAATACTCAGCTGTTGCATTTTCTGCCTGAGCAACGGAATATGAACATTATCATAAGCAGATGCAACATCTAGAAAAACACCCACCAAATACTCTCCTTTGGCAAAAGCTCTTCGAATGTCTGTAGTGAGAATGCTGAGACTATCTATAGTGCTTAACCCCTTTCTAAAACCAAACTGAGAGGGAGCTAAGATATTTCTGCTTTCCACTATCCATTCCAGCCGGTTTTTTAAAATCCGCTCAACAATTTTGATAGTGTTGATGATAAAGCAATAGATCTGTAGGACTTAGGGTCAGAAGAAGATTTTCCAGGTTTGAGGATGGGGATAATGAGGTGGGATTTCCAAGAATTGGGGATATTGCCAGACTGAAAGATGTTGTTTATTAACTGTAAAAAATACAACATCGACTTTTTTCTAAGTTTTTAATCAAAGCATATGGGACACCGTCTTCACCGGGACTAGTGTCTTTTAAATCCGTTACGACGCTTTTGAGTTCCTCATAAGAAAAGGGGACGTCCATTTCCTCTGAGGATTCAGTCGGCAGATCTACTAGGGATTGGTCATAAGATGGAACAAAAGGTGGAGCCAATTTGGTAGCAAAATCATTAAGCCACAAGGTAGGATTATTGGAAATAGGACTAGGGACATTATTAAGTGATCGGCGAAACCTCTTAACATTTGTCCACACAACTGAGGAAGGGGTGCGAGGGTTTAGGGATTCACAGAAATTGACCCAGCCAAGTTTCTTCTTTTTCCAAATTAATTTCCTAAATTTCGCATCACTGCGTCTGAATTCAACAAAATTCTCCATTGTCATACAGGCTGCGTATGACACTTTAGCTGATGTCCGCCGATTGGCAGACTCAGAGCATTCCTGATCCCACCAGGGATTGGAAGGCATCCGATTCTGCATGGAGATTTTTTTTGGGGATATGAAGATCAGCCGCAGATAAAATGGCAGAGACAAACCGATCATAACAAAAAGTGACATTCTCATAATTAATAGATTCAGGAAGTTCGTCCAACATGCAATCAACAGAGTTCGAGTACTCAGCCCAATTGGCTTTTTTTAAATTAAATTTAAGAAGCGGATTAGGATTGGGTGTGGATGGGAATCCATTATTGAGTGACAGATGAATGGGAAAGTGATCACTACCATGGGTGGAGGGAAGTACGGACCATGATAGTAAGGAAGCAAGAGAAGGAGATGATAAGGAAAGGTCAATAGCGGTCCTAGGATTCTGATTAGGATTAACCCTACGTGTCGGTGTTCCATCATTGAGAATGCAGAGGTCCACATCATCAATCATGTCTACCAACGAAGGTGAAAATCCGTCACAGTAATAACACCCCCACAAAGTGTGATGGGTGTTAAAATCACCCAGGACCAGCACAGGATCAGGGAGCGAAGAGATGACAGACTTCAGCTCAAGGAAAAGGGAGGAGGAAGGATGAGGGATATAGACAGAGAGGAAGGAGATATCGAAAGCTCTCACAGCAACAGCATTAAACTGTTGGCTGTGAGGAGGGATAGGAATACGGGAGTAGGAAGAGGAGTGCTGGATGAGGATAGCACTACCTCCATACCCATCATTCCTGTCCTCTCTCAAACAGGAGAAACCTGGAACCCTAAAAGGGGAATCAGGCGTCAGCCATGTCTCAGAGAGGGCAACAACAGCAGGTTTATACAGTGAAATAATATTAAGTAGTTCATGCTTTTTAGGCCGAACACTCTTACTATTCCACTGTAGGAAGCTTAGTGGAGCCATTATTAAGGATGTTAAAGATTTTAGTTAAATTGAGGGCAACGTTGGACGGTAAGGGAAGTTCATCACAGGTACTGATTATGCTCACAAGGGTTTCTGTTAGAGCAACTAACAGGTCCTTTCTAGCCACCGTTGAGTTGTCAACATTTTGGCTTAGAGCACAACCATTGGGAAGGGAAGAGGAACAATTACCAACTAAAGATTGGTGAGCTTGTCTGTCAAAACCCTTTGCCAAAGGAGCGCGGGGACGAGGAGACTGGAAAACAGTCTTGCGGTAGAATTTACCAGGTGTGACTGGGGTTTTGATTTGCTGGAATTGGGGATTGGAGTAAATTGGAGGGAAAAACATTTCCTTTGCAATGTCTGCGTGTCTTTGAACGTTGTACTGGAGGGAAACGAGAGGATGCTTCTTGATATGAAATGCACTCCTGAGACATAACAATTTTGATAGATTGTTGTCTTGCATACTCAGGACAGTCCTTGTCAGTCGCATAATGCTTGCTTGTACAATATAGACACTTAGCATTCTCCTTATTTACTTCACACCTATCACCAGTGTGAGATTGTGCACACCTGTAGCACCTGGGCTGCGATCTACACTGTGTTTTAATGTGACCAAAGCGACAACAATTCAAGCATTGGATTGTGGGGAACTTGTAGGGTTCTACAGGGAGAGAGGAATGATAGGAAAAGACCCTATCAGGCAACTCCTGTCCGCGGAAAGTGACTACAACTGACTGAGTCGGAACCCATGTAGTCACTCCCTCACTCACACTCTTTCTATTCAATCGTCTTGCCTTAAGTACTTGTCCACATCCAGAGGGAAAAACCAATGAATCAACCAGTTCATCTAAAGAGAAGTCAACTGGAACCTCTCTTATAATACCCATTCTAGTAATGTTGAAGGTAGGTATAACTGCAACATAATTGCATAGACTTAGAAGTGGGTTTGATAAAAATAAATTCGCTGCAGTAGCAGTTGAAAATTCAACACTAATTTTGTTGCGTCCAACATTTTTAATACCATCATTTGTGATATTAGTAATTTTATTTTTGTGTAAGAATTGGCCAAACTTGATAGCTCTGATGGAGGTACCAGCTGCGGAGTCAGGTATTTCCCTTGACACATATACTATGAAAGGGCCTTTGTCGGAATCTAGGTAGGATTTTGGGGTCTCAGATAATAGTTGAATTTGCTAAGTGTATCTAGTCTTTTCTTTCTGATATTTTGTTTGATTTTTCTATGTATTATTCTGTATAATTTACTTAATGTTTGCTTTTCTTTCCTAGTTTTATTTTCTTTGTTTTTTAATATATGTTTTTTATATTTCAGAGTTTCTATTTCTTCTGTTATGATTTCTCTATTTTTTTCTCTAGTTGTGTTTTTATGGCTATAGTCTTTAAGTAAATATGTCTGTATTTTCTTAGTGATTTCATGTACGTTATCAGTTTCACACTTCATCTAGGGTTGAAGGTCTTCAATTGTATTTTCATATTTTTTGTTAAGTATTTTGCCTCGATAGTAAGCTCGTGATTTTTTATTGCCCTTTATATTTAAAGTAACTCTGAGCATTCTATGGTCACTAGGGTGTAATAGTTTGCTTAAGACATTTACATTTTGGATATATTTTGTCACATTTGTAGCTATAAAATCGATTTCATTTTTAGCTTTTCCGTCAGGTGTTTTCCAGGTCCATCGTAGCTTTTCTGGTTTTTTAAATAGCGTGTTCGAAATTTTTAAATTATATTGAAAGCAAAATTTTATGAACCTTTCCCCTCTATCGTTTCTTTTCCCGTAGCCATAACTGCCCATTATGAGTTCTTCATTTTCTTTGGGCCATCCTATTTTAGCATTCATGTCACCTAGGAATATTATGTTTTTTGTGCGTTTATTCATGGCTTTGTCAACATCATCGTAGAATTTATCTATTTCATCCATATTAGCTTTTTTAGTAGGGGCATATGTCTGTATAATATAAAATTCCTTTCTATGTATCTCTACTTGTAAAGCAACAACTCTTTCAGATATTGCTATGAAATCATATACCACTGTATTGTCTTGTTTTTTTACTAAGAAACCAACTCCTCTTTCTCCTTGCCTTTCACCGTAGTAGTATAGTAAGTATCTTCCCCTATCTTCAATTTTATAACCTTGTTTTCTGACTTCAGTTAGGCCAATAATGTCCCAATTGATCTTCGATATCGCGCATTCCAATTCAACTATCCGTGCTTCATTAGCTACATTACGTACATTAAATGTAGAAATGTAATATATATTGTTTTTTATGTTTGGAGGGTGGTCATCTACAACCCCCGCGGTGACGAGCCGTTCTGGGGGAGGATTTGTTTTGTTTGGTTTTATTATATTAGTTTTGTTTTTTATTTTCGAGGGTGCAGTATTTTTATTATGTAATGATTGTATTGATTGCTATTCGCCTGAGGCGTTCGAAGACAACAATTTTTCACACTCCACTGTTAACTTGCTTGACTTGACTTGACTTGCTTCAGTATTTTGTTTAGCAAAGAAATTTTCCATAGAGCTTTGCGATTTTCCCGTTTTATTTGTATATGATGCAACCACATTTTATTCTTTTTTACTGCTTGTTGTTGTGTTGGGTTTTTGTAATTATTTCTTATCTGGCTAGGGGGAGTTATTTCGAGTTCCCGCTTTTTCCTTGTCTTGTCTGTTTCGATTTTCTTTGTTATGTCTTCTTCTTCTTCGCTGTTATATTTGCTGTACTTTTCTCGAACTATGAGTTTGTCGTACCGCAAGTATGCAATTTTTCCATCTTTCCTTTCTTTGTTTAACTCTACTTGTAGTTTCTTTCTTGTTTCCAGAACTTGAGGTGGGTAATCTTCTTTTATGTAAATAGTTTTGTTTTGTATACATTTTTTGTTTTTTAATATTGTGATTTTTCTGCCATAAGTCGTAAAAGTAACGACAATAGGTCTCACTTTGCCTTCTAGATTTTTTCCCATTCTTCGCACCATCTCCAATTCCTTTTTGTCACAGTCCACTTTTAGCTCGTCTTTAAGTATTTGTAATATGATTGATTCTAATTCTTGATAAGTTTTTTCTTCTTCTTTAATTCCGAAAAATATCAAATTTCTTTGCCTGATATGTTTTTCTATGACACTTATTCTTCTATTATGTTCAGAATTAGTTTCCTTAATTTGTTCTAGTTCCCCGTGTAATAAGTTAAAATTTTGATCTATTTTAGCATTTATTTTATTCGTAATACTTGTCTCTAAGCTTAACAATGTTTTTTCTGTGTCTCGTTTAATGTCTAATCTTAATTCCTTTAAAAGTTTTTCTATTTCCGACATGGTGGTGACTTCTATTAACCAGGTGCCGTGTTATGATACGCTGTTTGATTTGCAATATTTATATATATTTAATATTTTTAATATGTATTTATTTTCATTTAATTATTATATTTTCTAATATATATATATTTTTTTATTTTCGGTCTTAAGCACTTTATTTTTACAGCACCCCCTAGCGGTGGGTGGCAGGCGTAGTTGCAGTTGAATCGATTTGTTAGTTTCCTCTCGCCACTAGATGGCGCTGTTATGGAGTTATGAATATAAATGTCTTTATGATTTGTAATAACGATCTTTTTAGGTTATGTTTTGTCTAAAATAACACCCAATTATCTGAGAAGCTTTGATTTAAGCAGAACACAATGAATTTTGAACACTGTTGATCGAAAAACTGTCTTTAACTGTAGCCACAACGTAACTGTAACCACAACGTAAGCACACTGACGACGCAATGTTTTTTATTGTTTTTTTTTGCAAATTGCTTTTTGGACGTTTTTTCTAAATTTAAAACACATTTTTGGAACTTTAAAACATTTTTTGACAATTTTATTTTTGAACCAGTTACCACTGTTCGATTTTCTAATTTTTTGGTACCTAATCGTAGGGGTCTATTGCTCCTACGTTGCTAATTTTTTTTTTAAATTTTTTGGACAATTTTAAAGCGTCTTTAGACGCGATTTAATTCGAAAAATTCAAATTTTTTAGAGTTTTTTGTACTTTTGACGCACACCCCCTCACCCCGCCCGGACTTGACACATATTGTTTGATAGGTCTTCAGGAGCCCTGTCCATTGACACCAAATTTTTTGAATTTGGTGCAATAGGAACCGAAAAAGGCCTAAAAAAACATTATTTATACCTACTAATTACTGACGGCCGGGAAATAGTCTCACTCTCGGCCCCCGAGGGGGGAGAGGAAAACGGCTTTAGGGCATCGCCCTCTTGCCGTGAGGTTCTTTCTCCGCCCATTAATATGGGCGTGTCATTGGGTTGGGCATATAGCCCTGGAGAAACTTGTCCGCAATGGGACAGGATTTTTGGGGATTCAAAGGTTTGGGATGAGCTAGGCGCTACCCGGGCGGTCAGCCCAGCCGAGTGAGACCCTCGGAAAACCGGGGGAGGCTCAGCTTAAGCGACCAGCGACCGTGGTAGCGGCTCAGGGGTCTGAAGGAGGGGGTAGGATGTCTCGAGGGAGTCTTCGGCGGTCCGGTGGACGGGAGTGCCACGGTGCGATGTCCTGAATGTGCGGGTGCACAGAGGCGTCAGCACGGTGGTAGGCGCGGGCAGCGAGCTGGGTGATGTGGCTCTCGAGGCTTTCGATACGGAGGTCACGCTGTATGGTGGCGCTCCTCACGTATCTAGGAGCCTGGACGACTCGTCGGAGAGCCACATTCTGCACCGACTCGAGCAGCTTCCGAAGACTCGGACTCGTAAAGGAATACCAAGCTGGGGACGCGTACGTTAGATGAGGTCTAACGTACGTTTTATAAAGTCCCAGCTTGGTACGGAGAGGGAGGCGGGATAGGAAGAGGGGACGCAACAGAGCCATCGCAGCTCTCGCTGCGCACCTGGTCTTGGCAACCTGGGCGGTCATGGAGAGGGTTCTCTCAACAGAGACGCCCAGGTAAGTGATCTGGCAAGCCCAAGCGACCTGTTCACCCTGGATAACAAGCGGAGGAGGCAAACGTTGGTCAAACCCAAACGAAATCGCTTGGGTTTTGGCCACGTTGATGGTAAGCCTCCACTCCGCTAACCAGTCCGGTAGCAGGTCTAGGGCTTGCTGGAGCTTAAGTGCCGCGTGAGTATGATTCAGGGACTTGGCCAGGAACGCGATGTCATCGGCGTAGAGCGCCAGGGTGACATCTGCGTGAGCTGTGATGTCATCCGTGTAGATGGAGTAAAGGGAGGGCGAAAGGGTACTACCCTGCGGGACCCCAGCTGCGACGGGGTGGCTGCGGGACAAGGCGTGGTCTACCCTGACCCGGAAGGTTCTGCCGCGGAGGAAATCGGCCAGAACCCTCACCAGGTGGTAGGGGATGCCCGCCCGGATCACTTTGTGGAGCAAACCGGGGTGCCACACCTTGTCGAATGCCTTCGACACGTCCAGGAAGGCTGCGATTGCTTTCTCCTTCCTGTTCGCGGCGGCCGCTGCGAAGTGGAGCACTCGTGCGAGTTGCGGTGTGGTCGAGTGACCACTGCGGAATCCAAACTGTTCGGGGCGCGGTTGGAAATGCGCCTCCAGGAGAGGGAGCAGTAACCTCTCGAACAGCTTGGACACTGCACTCAGCAGAGTTATGGGACGGTAACCTTCGGCTCTCCTCCGGTCCTTCCCTGGCTTCGGCAGCACTATTATCAGGCCTTCTTTCCACGCCTGAGGGAAATATCCCAACCTCAGGATGGCGTTAAAAAGCCTGGTAAGTGCTGCGATCCCCGTATCGAGAAGAGTACGGGGAGGTGGTCAGAACCAAATGAGTCGGGCAGTACTTCCGCTGTCTCGAGGAACACCGAATGAGCCTCCAACCCCTTGTGCACGATGAGGTCAATCGTGGTTGCGGAGTGGGAGGCCCGCCCGGCGTGGTGGGTGGGTTCGTCAGGCCCCTCCACCACGTATCCGTGCCTTTCAGCGTCCTCAAATAGCTTCCTCCCGGTGCTGTCCATATAGGAGCAATGCCAGGCGGGGTGTTTGGCGTTCCAGTCCCCTGCCGCTATGGTGGGGGTGGTATCACCAAGAACGTCGTGTATCTCCTTGGTACGTAGTGGCGATAAGGGGGGTCGATAAATGGCATACAGTCTGACGGGCTGTATGCCAAGACTCAACTCGACCCCTAGGGACTGGAAGGACAGCGTTGCTAGGTCCGGGAGGGGAAGGTGCGGGAGACTGCGTTTAACTGCGATGAGGAGGCCACGGCGAGTATTGACCTCAGTGTCCAGGCGCAGGATGTGGTACCCGGGGAGGGAGAGGGAATCTGCAGCTCTCAGATGGGTCTCATTAATGAGAGCCACATCTATATTTTGCTCTCTGAGAAGGAGCCTGAGGAAGTGGGCTCTGATTCTCAGAGAGTTGACGTTCCAGAACATGATGCGTAGCTCAGCCATTGGTGAGCAAACGCATCATGCCTGAGAGCACAACTTCAACAGGGTCCCGGTTCTCCTGGAGGGCCACCAGGACTTCCTTAAGGACGTCGATGGCCTTGTTGATAGTCGCACGGGAGTCGCCTGTGGTTGGAGCGGGCTGGCGCTGAGGAGCGGGTGCAGCATCAGGGGCTGACCTTGGTTTGGTGGTGGTCGTAGGGGCGGAGGAAGAAGCCGTCCCCTTCTTGCTTTTCCCCTTGGACCTCTTCTTTGAGGCTCTACGACCGACTCCCCCATCTCTGGTGGACGGAGGATTTGCCGGAGCCATCAAAGTTGAGGCCTGGGCGTCCGCGGCCACCATATTGGTGGGTACCGGGGCGACCGAGGCTGGTGGTGTTCTTGGGGCAGTCGTCAGGGCCAGCGTGCCGGCCCTTTTATTCGAGAGCTCCCGTTTGATTTGGGGGCAGGCGGAGTAGTTTGCGGGGTGCGGCCCCCCGCAGTTTGCGCACGTTGCGGGCTGCTCGAGCGGGCGCGGGCAGTCGCGAGCGAAATGCTCCTCCCCGCATCTCACGCAGGCCATCCTGCGGTGGCACCCGTGGCTCGAGTGCCGGAAGGCCTGGCAGCGATGGCACTGTGCCGGGCCTTTGCGGCTGCGCCAGGTTTCTATTTTAATGCCAGGCATGTACATCAGCTCAGTGATGTTGTAGATGCCTGGCACTAAGTCCGGGGTGTTCGTGAGTACCGCGAAGAAGATACAACCCGGTCTTCCTTTTCTCGCCCGGATCGGCCGGACGTACTCCGCTTGGTACCCTTGCTCCCCCAGCGCCTCCGTAATCTCCTCAGGAGTGGTCGTAACTGGTAGCCCCCTGATCGCTACTTTACGACTCATCTCCGAGGGGAGGGCGTAGGAGAACCATGAGATTCTCTCTGTTTTCTCCAGGTCAGAGAGGTACCGCTGGATAGTGCGCTACTCGTCTTCTGACTCCGGAGAGAAACGCACGCCCTTCCCAAATGGGCGCACGTTGGGCGCAAGTCCCAGCCTCTCTTTGAGCGCCCGGAAATGGGTCGCCCAGTTGGGGAGGGCTTCCACCACAAGGGGTGGGTAACGCGGCTTCTTTGGAGCCGGCGTGGCTGCTGGGGCCGGTGCTGCTTGCGCCGCCTGGCTCGGGCTACCTGCCCGGAGCGCATCGGCGAAAGTGACTGAGCTACCAGTAGCGGTTCCAGTCGTGCTGCTGGTGGTGGCGATCGGTGCTGCGGCAGGGGGTGCTGGAGCCTGGGGGTCCCCCGCAGTATTGACTTCCTCGTAGTGACCCCTTTTTTTTTTTTTTTTTTTTTTGTCGCTGGGAAAAAATGCCATTACGCATCCCCTTCCCGTCGGGGGACGGGAGAGGGGTATGTGGGACTCCCGGTAAAGGCGTTCCCGGTATACCCACTAAAAATACCCAGCGGCGCTCCGACCTCACCTGCGTGGAGAGGGCCTGGGAGTCCAAAGCGTCCAGGCCCCCGCCGGTGACTGCCCGCCCTACGGCAGGCCCCTCAGACCCCCCCTAGTGGGGAGGGGTCGTTACAATGGCCGGAGTGCACGACCATTGTGGCCCGACGAGTGGGGTGATCCTGGAAATGCAGGCGGTGGCGCCCCCGCGCCTGTCGCCTGCGGATCACCCCCAGGGGCGGAGGGCGACGGACGTTGTGTCCGCCGTCTTCTGCCCCTTCTTCGTCTGCGGAGCGGCGCCGCGAGAGGGTCATCCTCCCACGTGCGCTCCGCCGCCTCCTTCTGTGACATTACGTCCTCACAGAAGGAGGCCACCGCCGCCCATGCCTCCTCCCCGCTCAGCATGGCGGCGACCACGCTGGGGAGCGTGAGGTCGGCCCCGACTACTGCCACCAGGGCGCGGCGCGGTTCGGCCCACGATGGGCACACCTCCAAGGTGTGCTCCGCCGTGTCCACCGCCGCCCCGCAGTGGTGGCACGCTGGAGACTCCTCCCTCCCGATCCGGTGCAGGTACGATCCGAAGCAACCATGCCCGGACAGCACCTGCACAAGACGCAGGGAGAGGGGGCCGTGCCGCCGATCGAGCCAATCGCCCAGGACGGGCCCGATGGCGTCCAGCAGCCGACGACCGAACGCCGCGGAGGTGAGGTCCTCCGCCCACTGCCGAGTGACGGCGTCCCTCAGCTCCCGGCGGATTTCCTCCCGCTCCCCCGGATCCGGACGACGGTTCAGTGCCCTCTGACCCGCCGTCCACTCGTACATTCTGGCGAGCACCCAAGCCTCCAGCTCCCAAGGATGGGTGCCCGCCAGAACGCACGCCGCCGCAAAACTCACCTGTGCGGTACGCCCTAGCCACCCGCTGTGCAATGGCCCTTTGTGGCCTGCGGATGGCAGCGGCGTTCTCCCTTCGGCACAGTGAGTCCGCCCATATGGGAGCCCCGTACAGGGCCATACTCTTCAGGATGCCGGCGTATAGACGCCGGCATCGATCGCCGGGGCTCACCACGTTCGGGAGGAGCCACGAGAGGGCGCCCGCTGTTTTCAGCAGGCGCGTCGACAGCCCGGCAAAGTGAGCGCCGAAGCGCCACTTGCTGTCGAGCACCAGGCCCAGATATTTCATCTGGGCCTGCACCTCAACGCGGGCACCCTCAACGTGTATATGGGCGTCGGGCGGTTGGCGCTGCCGAGGCCCACGGAAAAATACGGCCTCGGTCTTGTGCAGCGCCACCTTCAGCCCTAGGCGGGAGATTCGGTCCACCACTAGCGAACCTCCCGCCGAGGCCAAGCTGGCCGCCTCCCCGAAATTCCTCCCCCTGGCAGTGAGGAGGGTGTCATCTGCATAGCAGATGACAGACGTACCACGGGGGAGATTTCCCCGCAAGAGCCAGTCGAATCCGATGTTCCACAGGAGCGGTCCTAGAACAGAACCCTGAGGAACACCGGACTCGACGCAGTATCTGCGGAGCTCGCCCGACCTGTTGGTTAGGCGGACTGTCCGATCGCTCAGATAGTCCGCCAACAGACCCCGCAGATACTGGGGCACCCCGTGAAAACGGAGCGCCTCTAGCACGGTGGAGTGGGGAATGGAGTTGAAGGCGTTGACTATGTCGAACGACACAGCCAACACTCCATCCCCCGCAGCCATCGCCTCCTTCACCCCGTCCCTGAGTCGGGACAGGGCGTCCACCGTCGAACGCTCAGCTCGAAAACCGAACTGAGCGTCCGCTAGGTCCGGGCCAATTGTGCGCAGGTGGCAGTTGACGCGGGCGGCGAGGATCCTCTCGAACATTTTTCCGACCTCATCGAGCAAAACGATGGGTCGGTATGCCGAGGGGGAGTCCGCCGGCCGCCCCTCCTTCCGAAGAAGGCACAATTGGCCCTCCTTCCATGGCTTCGGGAACCTCTCGCGCGTCAGACACGCGCTGAAGAGGTCCCGAAGCCTCCCTCCCATCTGGGAGGCGGCGATGGCCACAACTCGTGCGGGGACGCCGTCCGGACCTGGAGCCGTCTTCTTGGCCCGGAGGCAGAGAGCTGCCATCTCCATCTCGTCCTCCGTCACCGGGGGGACCTCCTCGGCCGATGGAGCCGCCACCAGAGGGGCGCTCATTACTGGTGGGGTGAAGTTGTCCCTGCGCGGAAACAGGGACTGGACCACCCCATCCAGGAGCGCCGGCTCGAGGGTCTCGGCGACTGGGGGACCGCACGGACGCAGCTTCTTGCGTGCCGTCTTGTACGGCCTCCCAAATGGGTCAATGTCGAGACCCTCCAACATTTCCCCCCTCGCGCTACCCTGAGACTCGGCCATTCGCGTCGTCAGGGTAGCCTTCGCCTCTATGTAGGCAGCATAGAGGCGGCCCTCGTTTTCGAGGTCGCGACGACTCCGCCGCCGGCTCCTTGTGTAGGCCCTCCTGGTGGCCACACAGGCGGCCCGGAGATCCGCCAACTCCTCCGACCACCAGTACACGGCGCGTTTAGGAGGAGGCCGGTGAGACCGAGGCATGCTTGAGTTGCACACCTCGGTCAAGGAGTCCCTCAGACGGACTGCCGTGGCGTCCACGTCCCGGCCGTCGACAGGAGGCGACAGTCAGTCCTGCACGAAAGCCGCCTCCTTGGCGGCCTCCCGGTCTAGGCGGGTGAGCGCCCACCGCGGACAGTGCGACTGACCCGCGCGGCCCCCCCGGGAGCCCTGTGTGGAGACATCGACCCGCACGTATCGGTGGTCCGACAGCGTCTCCACCAGCTCCACCCGCCAGTCCACAATGCGGGCCGCCAAAGAAGGGGAGGCGAAGGCGAGGTCCACGATGGACCCCCCCTCTCGCCGCACGCACGTGAGGACTGCGCCCCTGTTGAGGAGGGACAGACCGGACGAAACGGACCAGACCTCCAGCTCGCGACCTCGGGCATCGGTGGTTTGGTTACCCCACACCACCGACTTGGCGTTAAAATCGCCCACCACCAGCACCCTACGCTGCACCACTCTGCCAACCACCATGGCTAGGACTTCGAGAAAGCTCTCGAAGTCCGTGAGAGGGCGGTTTGGGGAGATGTACACCCCAATGAGGGCCACGTCACCCCACGCGGCGGCCACGTATCCCGGTCCCCTCTCTAAGAGCGAGAGGGGAGGGGAGTCTGTGGAAGACCGCGCTACCAATGCTACCGAGCCGTTGTCGTCTCCCAGCCAGCTGCTGGGGACAGAATACGGCTCGGCAACAACCGCCACGTCCACCAACCATTCTGCAAAGGTTTGGACCAGTAGATCCTGGGCCGCTCTGCAGTGGTTGATGTTCGCCTGGAGAATACGATGGGCTCCGTTCATTCGGTGTTCATCGCATTCCCCTCGGTGGCCGGCGCGGTAACTGGTGTTTCGGCGGCGGCGGCAGCGGCAGGACGCGCCTGTGCTTTTCCCTTCTTAGGTGGCGGGCAGCATTTCCTGCCCGTCATGACGTGGTCAGCTGGACGACCACTGGCAGCACATACTGCGCAGCGCGGAGTCGTAGCCTTGCAGCTGGCCGACTTATGTCCCTATTGGCCGCAACGGAAGCACAGTTCCGTGCGCTCGGCAGTGGAGGGACAGAGAGCCCGGGTGTGGCCAATGCCGAAGCACTTGAAGCAGCGCATCGGCCTGTCCTCAAGTGCCCGGACCCCTCCAGAGCTAAGCCCGACCGAGAGGCGACCCTTAGCCAGGACCGCCTTGGCTGCTACGACAGGGCACTCCACCTGCATGGAGCCCATACCTCCGCGGCCGAGTCTAATAGCCCGGCCTTTGATAGCTGTTACGGCGCAGCCCCCCGCCGCCGCTATCGCAGCCACCACCTCCTCTTGAGTGACCGAGTCATCGAGGTCGGTCACCTCAAGAGCCACGCATTTGACAGGCCTGGCGACTTTGGCCGTGTCAGCGACAGCCTCTCTGAGCTTGGAAGCAAAGAGGTCTGCCTTGGTGCCGCCCTGAGACCCGGAGAACTCGAAAATACGAGCCCCCGTTTGGGTCTTCCGGCACGTGACTCTGCCCGCCCCCAGTTGTGCAGGGTCGATGCTCGTACGAGCCCGCCGAAGTACGGACTCGTACGTCTCTCCGCGTTCCGCTGCCTCTGTAGTCAGCGTGACCACGACGGCAGCGGTCTTAGGAGGAGCGAGCTTCCTCCTCTTGTCGGCCGCAGGCTGGCTGGCCTTAGGCTGGGCTGCAGGGGGCTTAGGGGCCGACTTCTTGCCCTTCCGCTTCCTCGGTACCACCTTTGTCCAAGGCGCATTGGAAGGGGTGGTGGAGGGCAGAAGCGGGTCTTCCCTCTCGACGACCTCAGGTGCCGTCTGGGTCGTCGGGGCGGCTGTAGTGGCCTTTTTGCCCTTGCCTTTTCCTTTGCCCTTAGGTTGCTCCCTGAGGGCTGTGGTCACTGGGGGACACGGTGCGGTAGGCATCGCCTTGTCCGCCGCGAGAGGAGGGCGAAGCCGCTTCTCCGGCAGGAGCCGGTCCTCTATGGCCGCGAAACAGGTCCTGATGAAGGCCCTCTCCTCCGTGACGACCTTGCGGATGATATCCTCAAGGTTGGAGGGGAGAGGTGCCGTAGCAGGACCTTCTGCGACCGCCTCTGGTCGAGCCATGAGCTCGGCTACACGGGCGTGCAGCCCGGAGACCTCCTTTTGTAGGCGATCCACCTTCGCCTGCAGTTGCCGCGTCTCGTCAGAGGTGGTGCGATGCGCCAGCTCCTTGACGATGCCGAGCAAACTCGCTGCCCGGCATTTCAGGGCCTTTTGGAAGGTCCCCTTCAGGTTGGAGGACTTGGATGCCACCTCCAAGATCTCCAACTGGTCCTCCAGTGCCATGCGCTCCATTTCCTCTACGGAGTGGTCCGCGTAGAGGACGCTGGAGGCGCCGTAGCCGGCCTTCGCCCTGGCGGTCCGCGCCTGCTTCTCTTTCGAGGCGATCCTCTCCTCAAAGTCCGTCTGGACGACGACCCGCTTGGCGGGCTGCTCCGCAGTATCCGGAGATTCTCCGGAGCTTCGCCTGAAGAGGGCCCTCTTTCTCGACTGGCGGCTTGTGGAGCCGCAGTTCGAGCCACTCCTTATGGACTCCACGTCGGAATAGTCCGACCCGAAGTCGCTCCCTCTAGCCAGGCTGGCCACAGATGCAGCGCGGCTGGTTCCCGATGCCGAAGCATCGCGGGACATGGGTTGGCCCTGAGAAGGGCCTTTTGGTTGGCCCTGAGAAGGGCCTTTGGGTTGGCCCTGAGAAGGGCCTTTGGGTTGGCCCTGAGAAGGGCCTTTTGGTTGGCCCTGAGAAGGGCCTTTTGGTTGGCCCTGAGAAGGGCCTTTTGGGAGAAAACGCCCGGAGGCGTCCCTCAACTGTTTGGACATTGCTGTCCCAACAAAATCGAAACAGACACACAAAGAGAAAGTTTCGATAAGCAGTGTTCGTTTGCCGTTAGCCTGCCACTCCGTTACGGTGGTCAGGCTACGTTGCCCAGGGGTTACTACGAGGGGGTCACCCTGCAGTGTTGACCCTTCCTCGTAGTAACCCCTTTTTTTTTTTTTTTTTTTTTTTTTTTTTTTTTTTTGTCGCTGGGAAAAAATGCCATTACGCATCCCCTTCCCGTCGGGGGACGGGAGAGGGGTATGTGGGACTCCCGGTAAAGGCGTTCCCGGTATACCCACTAAAAATACCCAGCGGCGCTCCGACCTCACCTGCGTGGAGAGGGCCTGGGAGTCCATAGCGTCCAGGCCCCTGCCGGTGACTGCCCGCCCTACGGCAGGCCCCTCGGGCCCCCCCGGGTGGGGAGGGGTCGTTGCGCTGGCCGGAGTGCCCGACCATTGTGGCCCGACGAGTGGGGTGATCCTGGAAATGCAGGTTGTGGCGCCCCCGCGCCTGTCGCCTGCGGATCACCCCCAGGGGCGGAGGGCGACGGACGTTGTGTCCGCCGTCTTCTGCCCCTTCTTCGTCTGCGGAGCGGCGCCGCGAGAGGGTCATCCTCCCGCGTGCGCTCCGCCGCCTCCTTCTGTGACATTACGTCCTCACAGAAGGAGGCCACCGCCGCCCATGCCTCCTCCCCGCTCAGCATGGCGGCGACCACGCTGGGGAGCGTGAGGTCGGCCCCGACTACTGCCACCAGGGCGCGGCGAGGTACGGACCACGATGGGCACACCTCCAAGTTGTGCTCCGCCGTGTCCGTCGCCGCCCCGCAATGGTGGCACGCTGGAGACTCCTCCCTCCCGATCCGGTGCAGGTACGATCCGAAGCAACCATGCCCGGACAGCACCTGCACAAGACGCAGGGAGAGGAAGCCGTGCCGCCGATCGAGCCAATCGCCCAGGACGGGCCCGATGGCGTCCAGCAGCCGACGACCGAACGCCGCGGATGTGAGGTCCTCCGCCCACTGCCGAGTGACGGCGTCCCTCAGCTCCCGGCGGATTTCCTCCCGCTCCCCCGGATCCGGACGACGGTTCAGTGCCCTCTGACCCGCCGTCCACTCGTACATTCTGGCGAGCACCCAAGCCTCCAGCTCCCAAGGATGGGTGCCCGCCAGAACGCACGCCGCCGCAAAACTCACTGTGCGGTACGCCCTAGCCACCCGCTGTGCAATGGCCCTTTGTGGCCTGCGGATGGCAGCGGCGTTCTCCCTTCGGCACAGTGAGTCCGCCCATATGGGAGCCCCGTACTGGGCCATACTCTTCAGGATGCCGGCGTATAGACGCCGGCATCTATCACCAGGGCTCCCCACGTTCGGGAGGAGCCACGAGAGGGCGCCCGCTGTCTTCAGCAGGCGCGTCGACAGCCCGGCGAAGTGAGCGCCGAAGCGCCACTTGCTGTCGAGCACCAGGCCCAGATATTTCATCTGGGCCTGCACCTCAACGCGGGCACCCTCAACGTAGATATAGGCGTCGGGCGGTTGGCGCTGCCGAGGCCCACGGAAAAACACGGCCTCGGTCTTGTGCAGCGCCACCTTCAGCCCTAGGCGGGAGATTCGGTCCACCACTAGCGAACCTCCCGCCGAGGCCAAGCTGGCCGCCTCCCCTAAATTCCTCCCCCTGGCAGTGAGGATGGTGTCATCTGCATACCAGATGACAGACGTACCTCGTGGTCGATTTCCCCGCAAAAGCCAGTCGAATCCGATGTTCCACAGGAGCGGTCCTAGTACAGAACCCTGTGGAACACCGGACCCGACGCAGTATCTGCGGAGCTCGCCCGACCTGTTGGTTAGGCGGACCGTCCGATCGCTCAGATAGTCCGCCAACAGACCCCGCAGATACTGGGGCACCCCGTGAAAACGGAGCGCCTCTAGCACGGTGGAGTGGGAAATGGAGTTGAAGGCGTTGACTATGTCGAACGACACAGCCAACACTCCATCCCCCGCGGCCATCGCCTCTTTCACCCCGTCCCTGAGTCGGGACAGGGCGTCCACCGTCGAACGCTCAGCTCGAAAACCGAACTGAGCGTCCGCTAGGTCCGGGCCAATTGTGCGCAGGTGGCAGTTGACGCGGGCGGCGAGGATCCTCTCGAACATTTTCCCGACCTCATCGAGCAGAACGATGGGTCGGTATGCCGAGGGGGAGTCCGCCAGCCGCCCCTCCTTCCGAAGAAGGCACAATTGGCCCTCCTTCCATGGCTTCGGGAACCTCTCGCACGTCAGACACGCGCTGAAGAGGTCCCGAAGCCTCCCTCCCATCTGGGAGGCGGCGATGGCCACAACTCGTGCGGGGACGCCGTCCGGACCTGGGGCCGTCTTCTTGGCCCGGAGGCAGAGAGCTGCCATCTCCACCTCGTCCTCCGTCACCGGGGGGACCTCCTCGGCCGATGGAGCCGCCACCAGAGGGACGCTCATTACTGGTGGGGTGAAGTTGTCCCTGCGCGGAAACAAGGACTGGACCACCCCATCCAGGAGCGCCGGCTCGAGGGTCTCGGCAACTGGGGGACCGCACGGACGCAGCTTCTTGCGTGCCGCCTTGTACGGCCTCCCAAATGGGTCAATGTCGAGACCCTCTAACATTTCCCCCCTCGCGCTACCCTGAGACTCGGCCATTCGCGTCGTCAGGGTAGCCTTCGCCTCTATGTAGGCAGCATAGAGGCGGCCCTCGTTTTCGAGGTCGCGACGACTCCGCCGCCGGCTCCTTGTATATTCCCTCCTGGTGGCCACGCAGGCGGCCCGGAGATCCCCCAACTCCTCTGACCACCAGTACACTGCGCGGCTGGGAGGAGGGCGGCGAGACCGAGGCATGCTTGAGTTGCACACCTCGGTCAAGGACTCCCTCAGACGGACTGCCGTGGCGTCCACGTCCCGGCCATCGACAGGAGGCGACAGCCAGTCCTGCACGAAAGCCGCCTCTGTGGCGGCCTCCCGGTCTAGGCGGGTGAGCGCCCACCGTGGACAGTGCGATCGACCCGCGCGGCCCCCCCGGGAGCCCTGTGTGGAGACATCGAACCGCACGTATCGGTGGTCCGAAAGCGTCTCCACCAGCTCCACCCGCCAATCCACAATGCGGGCCGCCAAAGAAGGGGAGGCGAAGGCGAGGTCCACGATGGACCCCCCCTCTCGCCGCACGCACGTGAGGACTGTGCCCCTGTTGAGAAGGGACAGACCGGACGACACGTGCCAGGCCTCCAGCTCGCGACCTCGGGCATCGGTGGTTGGGTTACCCCACACCACCGACTTGGCGTTAAAATCGCCCACCACCAGCACCCTGCGCTGCGCCACTCTGCCAACCACCATGGCTAGGACTTCGAGGAAGTTCTCGAAGTCCGTGAGAGGGCGGTTTGGGGAGATGTACACCCCAATGAGGGCCACGTCACCCCACGCGGCGGCCACGTATCCCGGTCCCCTCTCTAAGAGCGAGAGGGGAGGGGAGTCTGTGGAAGACCGCGCTACCAGTGCTACCGAGCCGTTGTCGTCTCCCAGCCAGCTGCTAGGGACAGAATACGGCTCGGCAACAACCGCCACGTCCACCAACCACTCTGCGAGGGTTTGGACCAGTAAATCCTGGGCCGCTCTGCAGTGGTTGGTGTTCGCCTGGAGAATGCGATGGGCTCCGTTCATTCGGTGTTCATCGCATTCCCCTCGGTGGCCGGCGCGGTAACTGGTGTTATGTTGGCGGCGGTGGCAGCAGCAGGTTGCGCCTGCGCTTTTCCCTTCTTAGATGGCGGGCAGCACTTCCTGCCCGTCATCACGTGGTCGGCGGGACGACCACTGGCAGCGCATACTGCGCAGCGCGGAGTCGTAGCCTCACAGGTGGCCGACTTATGTCCCTCTTTGCCGCAACGGAAGCACAGTTCCGTGCGCTCGGCAGTGGAGGGACAGAGAGCCCGGGTGTGGCCAATGCCGAAGCACTTAAAGCAGCGCATCGGCCTGTCTTCAAGTGCCCGGACCCTACCCGAGCT
Organism: Dione vanillae; assembly: GCA_037178615.1. Classification (NCBI taxonomy): domain Eukaryota; kingdom Metazoa; phylum Arthropoda; class Insecta; order Lepidoptera; family Nymphalidae; genus Dione; species Dione vanillae. The sequence continues at coordinate 39,208 of JAZFAU010000470.1, read as the reverse complement.
AAGCCCGACCGAGAGGCGACCCTTGGCCAGGACCGCCTTTGCTGCTACGACTGGGCACTCTAGCTGCATAGTGCCCATGCCTCCGCGGCCGTGTCGAATGGCCCGGCCCTTGATGGCTGTGATGGCACAGCCCCCCGCCGCCGCTATCGCGGTCACCACCTCCTCTTGGGTGACCGAATCGTCGAGGTCGGTCACCTCGAGAGGCGGCTCCATCGGCCGAGGAGGTCCCCCCGGTGACGGAGGACGAGGTGGAGGTGGCAGCGCTCTGCCTCCGGGCCAAGAAGACGGCCCCAGGTCCGGACGGCGTCCCCGCCAAAATTGTGGCCATCGCCGCCTCCCAGATGGGAGGGAGGCTTCGGGACCTCTTCAGCGCGTGCCTGACGTGCGAGAGGTTCCCGAAGCCTTGGAAGGAGGGCCAATTGTGCCTTCTCCGGAAGGAAGGGCGGCCGGCGGACTCCCCATCGGCATACCGACCCATCGTTCTGCTCGATGAGGTCGGAAAAATGTTCGAGAGGATCCTCGCCGCCCGCCTCAACTGCCACCTGCGCACTATTGGCCCGGACCTAGCGGACGCTCAGTTCGGTTTTCGAGCTGAGCGTTCGACGGTCGACGCCCTGTCCCGACTCAGGGACGGGGTGAAGGAGGCGATGGCTGCGGGGGATGGAGTGTTGGCTGTGTCGTTCGACATAGTCAACGCCTTCAACTCCATTCCCCACTCCACCGTGCTAGAGGCGCTCCGTTTTCACGGGGTGCCCCAGTATCTGCGGGGTCTGTTGGCGGACTATCTGAGCGATCGGACAGTCCGCCTAACCAACAGGTCGGGCGAGCTCCGCAGATACTGCGTCGAGTCCGGTGTTCCACAGGGTACTCTTCTAGGACCGCTCCTGTGGAACATCGGATTCGACTGGCTCTTGCGGGGAAATCTCCCCCGTGGTACGTCTGTCATCTGCTATGCAGATGACACCCTCCTCACTGCCAGGGGGAGGAATTTCGGGGAAGGCGGCCAGCTTGGCCTCGGCGGGAGGTTCGCTAGTGGTGGACCGAATCTCCCGCCTAGGGCTGAAGGTGGCGCTGCACAAGACCGAGGCCGTGTTCTTCCATGGGCCTCGGCAGCGCCAACCGCCCGACGCCCATATTTACGTTGAGGGTGCCCGCGTTGAGGTGCAGGCCCAGATGAAATATCTGGGCCTGGTGCTCGACAGCAAGTGGCGCTTCGGCGCTCACTTCGCCGGGCTGTCGACGCGCCTGCTGAAAACAGCGGGCGCCCTCTCGTGGCTCCTCCCGAACGTGGGGAGCCCCGGCGATCGATGCCGGCGTTTATACGCCGGCATCCTGAAGAGTATGGCCCTGTACGGGGCTCCCATATGGGCGGACTCACTGTGCCGAATGGAGAACGCCGCTGCCATCCGCAGGCCACAAAGGGCTATTGCACAGCGGGTGGCTAGGGCGTACCGCACAGTGAGTTTTGCGGCGGCGTGCGTTCTGGCGGGCACCCATCCTTGGGAGCTGGAGGCTTGGGTGCTCGCCAGAATGTACGAGTGGACGGCGGGTCAGAGGGCACTGAACCGTCGTCCGGATCCGGGGGAGCGGGAGGAAATCCGCCGGGAGCTGAGGGACGCCGTCACTCGGCAGTGGGCGGAGGACCTCACCTCCGCGGCGTTCGGTCGCCGGCTGCTGGACGCCATCGGGCCCGTCCTGGGCGACTGGCTCGATCGGCGGCACGGCTCCCTCTCCCTGCGTCTTGTGCAGGTGCTGTCCGGGCATGGTTGCTTCGGATCGTACCTGCACAGGATAGGGAGGGAGGAGTCTCCAGCGTGCCACCATTGCGGTGCGGCGGTGGACACGGCGGAGCACACTTTGGAGGTGTGCCCATCGTGGTCCGTACCTCGCCGCGCCCTGGTGGCAGTAGTCGGGGTCGACCTCACGCTCCCCAGCGTGGTCGCCGCCATGCTGAGCGGGGAGGAGGCATGGGCGGCGGTAGCCTCCTTCTGTGAGGACGTAATGTCACAGAAGGAGGCGGCGGAGCGCACGAGGGAGGATGACCCTCTCGCGGCGCCGCTCCGCAGACGAAGAAGGGGCAGAAGACGGCGGACACAACGTCCGTCGCCCTCCGCCCCTGGGGGTGATCCGCAGGCGACAGGCGCGGGGGCGCCACCGCCTGCATTTCCAGGATCACCCCACTCGTCGGGCCACAATGGCCGTGCACTCCGGCCAGTGTAACGACCCCTCCCCACTAGGGGGGGTCTGAGGGGCCCGCCGTAGGGCGGGCAGTCACCGGCGGGGGCCTGGACGCTATGGACTCCCAGGCCCTCTCCACGCAGGTGAGGTCGGAGCGCCGCTGGGTATTTTTAGTGGGTATACCGGGAACGCCTTTACCGGGAGTCCCACATACCCCTCTCCCGTCCCCCGACGGGAAGGGGATGCGTAATGGCATTTTTTCCCAGCGACAAAAAAAAAAAAAAAAAAAAAAAAAAAGGGTGTGCTGGAGCCTGAGCTTCTCTTGCCCGGAGGCGTGGATCCCTGGAGGCTCCCGGGGCGGCGGGGCGCGGTTGCGCGCAAAGCCTTTTAGGCGCAACCTCCTCCATCCTCGCGTCAGCTGTGGAGCCGGTTCGCTCGAGCTCTCTCGCCCTGTCGTTAAGGAACATGCTAATATGTTCCAGTAGCGACTGGGAGATGGCTCCGCGCTGCTGCAACTGGGACACGAGAATCATGTCCCGGTGCAGTTCTGTCCTGGGCGATAGCTCCACCTTAAAACGCGAGGAGGCGGAGGGCGATCGCTTGGAGGGCTGTGCCCCCCGAGTAGTGGGCCTAGAAGCCCGTTGCGGTGTCGTCGTGGGCGGTGGCCCTTGCGGGGGGGTGGAAAGCGCACCCGCGAAGGGGCAGAGACCGCCTGTTGGGGGCCAGAAGCACCAGTAGGGCGCGACATCATGTCGCGCGCCTCCGGTGTCCGGGTAATCGCCCCCAAAGGAGGGCCTTGCCAACACATGGCCCGTATCAGTGGGGCCGCTGGTGGTTGAGAAGCCAGCGGACGAAGGGCCTCGGATGAGCGCGAGGCCGGAGTCGGTTGCCGTCGGCGAGGGACCGCTGGGTGGCAGGCTCCGCGGAAACGCGGGACCCGCTGGTGTTCCTGCGCCGGAGGGGGGCGGGGCGCGAGGGGGTGGGGTTACCCCCGACCCACTGGCCCCTACGTCCGGGGGAGGTCTGGTGCGCGAGCGGGAGCGATCCCGCTGCGCGTTCTTACGGCCGCTCATTTTTGAGACGGCAGTGAAGCCACTGTGTGCTCGCACTCAGCAACCATGTGGTCAAATGACCATGAGTCCACTGGTGCGGCGACCAACGACGCCGCGAATGCGACTCGGCGTTCAAAACGCCGGTGCAAATAATAAAATATTTAAAATTAAATATTTAATATTTGCAAGGACAAAAGTGAAGGGGATTCGTATTGATACAGCGACACGACCGTACCGTGCGAGCATACAATCCTAATTACTGAGAATACACCTAAGCTCAGTAGTTGCGAGAATTTTTCATACAATTCGAATTTTTTGAAATCGACAGTAGGTCTACGTTTCGATATATATAGTAGATCTACATACAAAAACTATATAAAATTGCTTTTTGGACGTTTTTTCTAAATTTAAAACACATTTTTGGAACTTTAAAACATTTTTTGACAATTTTATTTTTGAACCAGTTACCACTGTTCGATTTTCTAATTTTTTGGTACCTAATCGTAGGGGTCTATTGCTCCTACGTTGCTAAATTTTTTTTCAAATTTTTTGGACAATTTTAAAGCGTCTTTAGACGCGATTTAATTCGAAAATTTAAAATTTTTTGGGGTTTTTGTACTTTTGACGCACACCCCCTCACCCCCCCCGGACTTGACACATATTGTTTGATAGGTCTTCAGGAGCCCTGTCGATTGACACCAAATTTTTTGAATTTGGTGCAATAGGAACAGAAAAAGGCCTAAAAAAACATTATTTATACCTACTAATTACTGAGAATCCACCTAAGCTCAGTAGTTGCGAGAATTTTTCATACAATTCGAATTTTTCGAAATCGACAGTAGGTCTACGTTTTCGATATATACGAGTATAGTAGATCTATATACAAAAACTATATAAAATTGCTTTTTGGACGTTTTTTCTAAATTTAAAACACATTTTTGGAACTTTAAAACATTTTTTGACAATTTTATTTTTGAACCAGTTACCACTGTTCGATTTTCTAATTTTTTGGTACCGAAATCGTAGGGGTCTATTGCTCCTACGTTGCTAAATTTTTTTTCAAATTTTTTGGACAATTTTAAAGCGTCTTTAGACGCGATTTAATTCGAAAAATTCAAATTTTTTGGGGTTTTTTGTACTTTTGACGCACACCCCCTCACCCCGCCCGGACTTGACACATATTGTTTGATAGGTCTTCAGGAGCCCTGTCGATTGACACCAAATTTTTTGAATTTGGTGCAATAGGAACAGAAAAAGGCCTAAAAAAACATTATTTATACCTACTAATTACTGAGAATCCACCTAAGCTCAGTAGTTGCGAGAATTTTTCATACAATTAGAATTTTTTGAAATCGACAGTAGGTCTACGTTTTCGATATATATAGTAGATCTACATACAAAAACTATATAAAATTGCTTTTTGGACGTTTTTTCTAAATTTAAAACATATTTTTGGAACTTTAAACCATTTTTTGACAATTTTATTTTTGAACCAGTTACCACTATTCGATTTTCTAATTTTTTGGTACCGAATCGTAGGGGTCTATTGCTCCTACGTTGCTAAATTTTTTTTCAAATTTTTTGGACAATTTTAAAGCGTCTTTAGACGCGATTTAATTCGAAAATTTAAAATTTTTTGGGGTTTTTGTACTTTTGACGCACACCCCCTCACCCCCCCCGGACTTGACACATATTGTTTGATAGGTCTTCAGGAGCCCTGTCGATTGACACCAAATTTTTTGAATTTAGTGCAATAGGAACCGAAAAAGGCCTAAAAAAACATTATTTATACCTACTAATTACTGAGAATCCACCTAAGCTCAGTAGTTGCGAGAATTTTTCATACAATTCGAATTTTTTGAAATCGACAGTAGGTCTACGTTTTCGATATATATAGTAGATCTACATACAAAAACTATATAAAATTGCTTTTTGGACGTTTTTTCTAAATTTAAAACACATTTTTGGAAATTTAAAACATTTTTTGACAATTTTATTTTTGAACCAGTTACCACTGTTCGATTTTCTAATTTTTTGGTACCGAATCGTAGGGGACTATTGCTCCTACGTTGCTAAATTTTTTTTCAAATTTTTTGGACAATTTTAAAGCGTCTTTAAACGCGATTTAATTCGAAAATTTAAAATTTTTTGGGGTTTTTGTACTTTTGACGCACACCCCCTCACCCCCCCCGGACTTGACACATATTGTTTGATAGGTCTTCAGGAGCCCTGTCGATTGACACCAAATTTTTTGAATTTAGTGCAATAGGAACCGAAAAAGGCCTAAAAAAACATTATTTATACCTACTAATTACTGAGAATCCACCTAAGCTCAGTAGTTGCGAGAATTTTTCATACAATTCGAATTTTTTGAAATCGACAGTAGGTCTACGTTTTCGATATATATAGTAGATCTACATACAAAAACTATATAAAATTGCTTTTTGGACGTTTTTTCTAAATTTAAAACACATTTTTGGAACTTTAAAACATTTTTTGACAATTTTATTTTGAACCAGTTACCACTGTTCGATTTTCTAATTTTTTGGTACCGAATCGTAGGGGTCTATTGCTCCTACGTTGCTAAATTTTTTTTCAAATTTTTTGGACAATTTTAAAGCGTCTTTAGACGCGATTTAATTCGAAAATTTAAAATTTTTTGGGGTTTTTGTACTTTTGACGCACACCCCCCTCACCCCCCCCCCGGACTTGACACATATTGTTTGATAGGTCTTCAGGAGCCCTGTCGATTGACACCAAATTTTTTGAATTTAGTGCAATAGGAACCGAAAAAGGCCTAAAAAAACATTATTTATACCTACTAATTACTGAGAATCCACCTAAGCTCAGTAGTTGCGAGAAATTTTCATACAATTTGAATTTTTGAAATCGACAGTAGGTCTACGTTTTCGATATATATAGTAGATCTATATACAAAAACTATATAAAATTGCTTTTTGGACGTTTTTTTTTAAATTTAAAACACATTTTTGGAACTTTAAAAAAATTTTTGACAATTTTATTTTTGAACCAGTTACCACTGTTCGATTTTCTAATTTTTTGGTACCGAATCGTAGGGGTGTATTGCTCCTACGTTGCTAAATTTTTTCAAATTTTTTGGGACAAATTTAAAGCGTCTTTAGACGCGATTTAATTCGAAAATTTAAAATTTTTTGGGGTTTTTGTACTTTTGACGCACACCCCCTAACCCCCCCCCGGACTTGACACATATTGTTTGATAGGTCTTCAGGAGCCCTGTCGATTGACACCAAATTTTTTGAATTTGGTGCAATAGGAACCGAAAAAGGCCTAAAAAAAACATTATTTATACCTACTAATTACTGAGAATCCACCTAAGCTCAGTAGTTGCGAGAATTTTTCATACAATTCGAATTTTTTGAAATCGACAGTAGGTCTACGTTTTCGATATATATAGTAGATCTATATACAAAAACTATATAAAATTGCTTTTTGGACGTTTTTTCTAAATTTAAAACACATTTTTGGAACTTTAAAACATTTTTTGACAATTTTATTTTTGAACCAGTTACCACTGTTCGATTTTCTAATTTTTTGGTACCTAATCGTAGGGGTCTATTGCTCCTACGTTGCTAAATTTTTTTTCAAATTTTTTGGACAATTTTAAAGCGTCTTTAGACGCGATTTAATTCGAAAAATTCAAATTTTTTAGGGTTTTTGTACTTTTGACGCACCACTCCCTCACCCCCCCGGACTTGACACATATTGTTTGATAGGTCTTCAGGAGCCCTGTCGATTGACACCAAATTTTTTGAATTTAGTGCAATAGGAACCGAAAAAGGCCTAAAAAAACATTATTTATGCCTACTAATTACTGAGAATCCACCTAAGCTCAGTAGTTGCGAGAATTTTTCATACAATTCGAATTTTTTGAAATCGACAGTAGATCTACGTTTTCGATATATATAGTAGATCTATATACAAAAACTATATAATATATAGTAATCGACACCCTACAGGACGTTCTCTTCGCCCTGAGAGAGGGTAAAGACCCAGTCCAGTCCGTACTCAGCGGCATGATGAAATTACTTCACAATGTCTGAGTTACGCATAGTATACTGGAACGCCGCAAGCCTGAGGTCCAAACTACATCTCCTCAAGCTCCTTCTCAAAGAGCAAAATATTGATATTGCGCTCATATGTGAGACTCATCTTCATCCTTCCGACCCCATCAACATTCCCGGATACCACACTCTCAGATTGGACGATGCTGAAGACCCACCCAGAAGAAGGAGAGGTCTGTTGGTAGCAGTCCGCAGATCCCTGGTCCACCATCCTCTGCCTATTACGGTTACCAGATCATTCCAGTCCCTCGGAGTGGAGATCCAAATTGACGACATCACGTTACGAGTGTTCGCCGTTTACCGTCCTCCCACATCCGACTTCAACACCGACGACGTACACAAAGTGCTTGACAGCTCCATTCCCACCCTGGCAGCCGGTGACTGGATGCCAAGCACCCAGCATGGAGATGCTTCACCACCTGCACGGCAGGCAGACGCCTCTTCAACGACGCCTGCAGAAGTGGCTATGAAGTTTCGGGCCCGGATGAACCAACCCACTTCCCAATATCCCAGCGGTACAGCCCGAGCACTATCGACCTGGTTGTTCACAGAGGAGTGGATGCTCTACTGCTGGAAACATTAACCTGATGCATTTGGCTCGGACCACTTGCCGGTCCTGGCAACAATCCCCGGCAATCTGGTCCTAGCCAAAAGACCACCATCCAAAGGCAGAGTATGTTGGGAGAGATTCAGCGCCCTCCTCTTATCTGCCGAACCGCCACCACTCGTAGCTCTTGACTCAGCAGCCAGCATTGACAAGCTTGAGGTCAACGTGGTGACCTCCATCAAATCGGCCATGGTGCATGCCACCACTCCTGCATCTGCCTCTAGACGCCTACCACCCATTCCCCGCCGGACTGCCCAGCTGTTGGAACGCAAACGAAGGACGCGCGCCCGAATGGCAGAAGACCAGGGATCCGGCGATAAAAACCAAGCTGAACGCCTTAATTGAAGAGCTGAAGGCCGAACTGGACAACTCCGCAGCTGACAGCTGGGAAACCAGGATCAGCGAGGCTGGAGAAGATCACACATCCCTTAACCTTCTGTGCCACCAGCTCACGAAGTAAGCCACCCATTCGCCCCCTATTCCACCCGGACGGGAGTCTTCGATACAAGCCTGAGGAAAGAGCTGATATACTGGCCAGCTACCTAGCAGGGCAGTTCCAGCCAAATCCCAGCCTCTGCCCGGACTTCCACAAGAAGCTCGAGGACGAGGTGGGCCGCCAGCTCGCTTCTCCTCCTCTTCCGTTACCGCCTCCGCCGTTTTTCTCACCAAAAACAGTTATGAAGGCGGCCAGATCCCTGAAGCCGAAGAAAGCCCCAGGACGTGATGGCATCACAAATGGAGCCTTGCGACACCTTCCCCTCAAAACTATTGCTACCCTGACCAGGCTCTTTAATGCCATTCTACGCGTGGGATATTTCCCCCGAGCGTGGAAAGAGGGCCTGGTCATTATGATCCCGAAGCCAGGGAAGAATCCAAGACGACCGGAAGGAAACAGACCCATCACACTCCTCAGCTCCATGGCCAAGCTGTTTGAAAGGCTACTACTACCTCTTATCCAGGCGCACATCCATCCTCGCCCGGAACAGTTTGGCTTCAGAAGCGGCCACTCAACCACTCTCCAAGTAGCCAGAGTGGTTCATCATATAGGATCAGCTCTTAACAAAAAAGAGAATGCAGCAGCGACCTTCCTGGATGTCTCCAGCGCCTTCGACCGGGTCTGGCATCCTGGTCTAATGTACAAGATCATCAGAACAGGCACTCCACATCATATCACAAGGATCCTTAACGCATTTCTTTGCGAGAGGACCTTCTGTGTAAGAGTGGAGGAAGCAATTTCTTGCAACCACCCCGTCTTGGCAGGAGTACCACAAGGCAGCACCCTGTCTCCAATCTTGTACTCTCTCTACACGGATATGACATCCCCGTGTCCGAAGAGTCCATGCTAGCGCTCTACGCAGATGACATCGCCTTGGTGACGAAATCTCTCAACACCAGGCTCGCCGCTTCTAAACTTCAACGAGCTCTCGATATGTTACCGGATTAGCTGGCCAAATGGAGGCTTTCATTAAACGTCGCCAAGACTCAGGCCATCGTCTTCGGGAGCTACGCCAAACCGCCTCCACGATTGATACTACAAGGTCAGCAAGTTAGCTGGTCCCCTGAAGCCAAGTACCTGGGCGTCCTCCTTGACAGGAGAATGAGGATGGCATTGCATGCCAAGAAGGCCGTCCAAGCGGCAAGGACGTCGCTTTTCCTGCTGAATCCCCTCATGAATTCCAGACTCCCGATAAGGATGAAGCTCACACTGTACAAGACGTACGTCCGCCCGCATCTTACTTATGCGGCGCCGGCATGGTACGCCCTGTGCAGTGACTCCACCAGGAAATCCATGCAGATAGTCCAAAACATCGCCCTTAGGCGTGTTACTCGGGCTCCTTGGTTTGTGAGGAATGCAACACTGCATAAAGACTTCCGAATAGAGAGCCTGGATGATCACATCGGTCGACTGGCTGCCAACGCTTTCAGTCGCGCCGATGAATCGGACTATCTGCACCTCAAAGACATCGCCCCATGGCATACTCGACCCCCTGATTTCAGGCGCCTCCCCCGAGATCTCATCCCACATTCTGATTCCTGAGCCGCCGCCTTGGCCGCTGGTCGTCTAAGCTGGGCCTCCCTTGGCAACCAAGGGTCTCACCCGGCTGGACAGACCGCCCAGGCGACACCAGCTCATCCCTCGCCACATACTCATAATTCCCATTCTCACTTAGAACCCTATTCTAAGTCAGTTCCGATTCCTTTTGGCGTCTTATGCCCACCCCAACGCCACGCCTATTTTCATAGGCGGAGTATCGAAACTCACGGTCAGAGGGCTCAGCCCTGACACCGTTTCCCCCTCTCCCCTCCCGGAGGAGAGATGTCTTCTACGGAAAACTATATAAAATTGCTTTTTGGACGTTTTTTCTAATTTAAAACACATTTTTGGAACTTTAAAAAATTTTTTGACGAATTTTTATTTTTGAACCAGTTACACTGTTCGATTTTCAAATTTTTTGGTACCGAATCGTAGGGGTCTATTGCTCCTACGGATTGCTAATTTTTTTTTCACATTTTGTGGGACAATTTTAAAGCGTCTTTAACGCGATTTAATTCGAAACATGGGGTTTTGTTGGGGTTTTGTTTGTACTTTTGACGCACAAGGCACCCCTCACACCCCCCGGACCTGACACATATTGTTTGATAGGTCTTCAGGAGCCCGGGTCGATTTGACACCAAATTTTTTGTGAATGGGGGGCAATAGGACCGAAAAGCCCTAAAAAAAACCGTAGTTTATACCGACTAATTACTGAGAATCCACCGAAGCGCAGTAGTTGCGAGAATTTCATACAATTCGCATTTTTGGAAATCGACAGTAGGTCTACTTCGTTTCGATATATATAGTAATCTATATACAAAAACTATTAAAATTGTTTTTGAGACGTTGTTTTTCATAAATTTAAACACATTTTTGGAAGTTTAAACATTTTTGCGATTTTATTTTTTGACCATTACCCCTGTTCGCTTGTCTAATTTTTTGGTACCGAATCGTAGGGGCTCCTACGTTGCTAAATTTTTGACACCAAATTTTTTGAATTTGGTGCAATAGGAACCAAAAAAAATTGCCCTCTCCCCACCCTAACTTTCATTACCTAGGTGGATTCGTTCAATTGGGAGGAATTAAAGTTGTGCGTCCTGACTGTAAATAACCTTTATTAGGGTTATTTAGTTTAGTATAGTATCTTATGACACTCGGCGGCTTTTTACACCGCCGTTTTACCAAAAATTTTGAGTGGGTATATTTACCCAAATATAATTTACGACTTTTAATTTTATAAAAATTTTTATTAGTTTAGAATTTTATTTGCCGGAGTATATTTTTAATTGCTATTGCTATATTTTAATTATTGAACTTTTACATATTTTAATTTATTAACTTTTATTTTTAAAATTTTTATCTTTTTAAAAAATTGACACGGAAGGCCTTAGAGGGGAAAATTAGGTTCTTGTGTAAAGAATCTTCTAGTTCCTCTCCCTACTATTTTAATAATTGACTTTACTAATTTTACTAATTGAAATTATTTATTAATTATTTAAGTTAATTTATCTTTTTATATTTAATGTACTTGTTTTAAAAAATTTTAATCAAATACTCCAGGCAATTTTAACATTTGACATCTGAGTGGCCATCTACACCACTCAGAATAATTTTATTAGAAACTGACGAATCCCTCTACAATAGAGATGCTTCGCACACCCGCTAAAGACTGCAGCCGAAACCTTTTGCAGGAGCTGTCACCCACTGGAGAGTCTCGACCTCTCGAGTCCTCACCACCCCAAACACCTTGTTCAGGCTCTTCGACCGCTCCATCCCGCCCTAATAAACCGAAGCCAAAGTCCACAAATTAAAAACTCCCTACGTGCTCAGAGACCGTGGCCGCTGTCAGCCGCCCGGCTCAAGTTACGCGAGCAGAACAACGGAGGCTAAAACCTGCTTGCAAAAAGCCAAACTCCATCTTGGCAACTAGCGTAAACTGAGTTCTGACATTAAAGGCGAGGTCACTGAAGGAAGCCTAACGGGACTTCGGTGTAATAAAACTTGGACTGTATTATAATAATTTATTCGCGTATTAACAAATTGCGCGCAAGGACGATATAGTGTCCATCTAGTTGGCTTGTCGCTAGCTGAGTGAGCGGTGAAGCGCGGCGTACGCGCAACGGGCCGCGAGCCGGTGCCCCGCGCCCCGCGCCTCCCTCGTCGTCGGCATATGTGAAGCGCCGACATACTCCCCGGGTTGAAGAGTGCTCTTCAATCTTGATCAGGAAGGGGGCAAATGTTGTTGAATGCACGACGCATTGTTCCTCTCTTCGTTTTGATCTCGGCAACCCTCGTGACTCCGTCTACGCCGGGAAAGGTCTGCGTGACCCGGCCCAGGGACCAGAGCAGCGGTGGTGTTGTTTTGTCCTTGATTAGGACCAAAGTTCCTGGTTTCACCTCACCCCTGCAACTAACCATTTGGATTTGGCCTGAAGCAAAGAAGTGTACTCATTATGGAAGCGACTCCAGAAATGATGTCGTATGTACTGGATTCTCTTCCATCGGTCCAGTCGAGTGATGTCGGCTTCAGTCACCTGAGAGCATGGTACTGATAAGAGTGGTCGTCCAATTAGAAAATGAGAGGGAGTTAGTGCCGAATAATCATTAGGGTCTGAAGAGAGAGGTGTTAGAGGACGCGAATTTAGAATCGCTTCTATTTGAGTGAGACACGTAGTCATCTCCTCAAATGTGAAATGGGTTAGAGAAAGTAATCTTTTTAAATGATGCTTGCATGATTTGACTGCTGCTTCTGCTAATGAGTTGAAGTGAGGACTATAAGCAGGTGTGAAAATGAAGTCGATACCCTCTTGTGCTATCTCATATGCAACACTTGATGATTTAATAAATTTCTGTATTTCGTTAGATGCGCCTACAAAATTCGTGCCGTTATCAGATGTTATCGTCCGCGGTTTGCCTCGACGCGCTATGAAACGATGTAGCGCGGCAATATAAGCATCAGTGCTAAGATCAGAGACGAGCTCCAAGTGTACTGCTTTTACTGCTGAGCAAACAAAGATGCACATATAAGATTTTATAAGTTTGCAACCGCGGCCTTTACGATCGGCTATCAATACTGGCCCCGCGTAATCTACGTAACAATTGAGAAATGGAAATTCCAGATTAGTTCGAGCACTAGGTAATTGACCCATTAGAGGCTGTACATTTTGCGCTCTATTCTTGAAACATGTGAGGCATTTATTTGCGATAATTCTAGATAAGTTTCTGCCACCTAGAGGCCAATAACTTTGTCTTATGTGTGACAATAATAATTGTGGGCCGGCATGTAGAAGTTTTAAATGTTGCATATGAAATAAAAGTTTAGTAAAAATATGCTTACTACAAATTACAATGGGATGTTTTATGTTAAAATCGTAGGGGGAGTTATCAAGCCTCCCGCCCACGCGAATGAGATTATGATTGTCAATGAACGGAGTCAAAGGAAGCAATCTACTTTTGCGTGGCAATTTCTGACCAGATTTTAAAAGATTATACTCTTCAGTAAACATTTCAAGTTGACAATGATGTATAATAGTATTTATTGAATTTTGTATTTCTGTTGCAGAAATATTGCCATGCATTTTATTTTTATGTTTTAAGTTATAAATAAATCTTTGTATATATGTAAATATTTTGTAAATTTTACTAAGGCTAGAATAATTTTCTAATAAGCAATTAATAATTCATGAATGCGTAATTGTGTCTGAATGACAAACGTATGAGTGATTGCGACAATTGCTAATGAAATGAGAAGCTACTTCCGGCAAATCGTGTTTCTCTGTGTTTGGCATTTTCGGCCAGTCCTTTTCACCAAAAGTAAAAAAGAAGGACCGGACCACCACAGGGATGTATCGTTTATTACGTCGGCACTGAGACCACGGGAAACAAGATCCGCCGGTTGTCCTTCGTCGGTACGTAGCTCCAGGGGTAACCAGATGTGATTTCCAAAATCCATTGACTCTGTTTTTAACAAAAGGTTTTTAAATGATTAGGAGGAGTTGAAAGCCATCCTAGAACTATGGTAGAGTCACACCAAAGCTACATCTATGAATGGGTATGGTAAGTGATTCTGAACCTTAGTACACAGCCTTGCACCTAACAAAGCTCCGCAAATTCAAGCCTCGGTATCGTCGTCGGTTTGGACAGCGCTATTCGGTTCTAGAGACTAGAAGCTGTACATTTGTAGAGCCATTACTACTACTTGATTGAATATACAGACATGCCCCGTACGCCTTTTCCGATGCGTCTGTAAAGACATGTATTTCGTGTTTAATAGAGTCTTGACACAAAACCCATCGTGGTATTTTTTAAACTATTTAATTATCAAAGTGTTTTCAAATGTCGACCAATGATTTTTAAGCTCGTGTGATACCTCGTCATCCCAATCGTATTTATTTATCCAAAGTTTTTGCATAATGATTTTCGCTTGAACGACACAAGGTCCCTACTAGACCCAGTGGATCAAATATTTTACTAATTTACAGAAAGAATATGACGTTAGTGATTTTAGTTTTTGGCGTTATATTTATAGTATAAGTAAGGGAATCTGAATCACAAACCCAATTAAGACCTAGAGTTTTAGCCTGACAAGAATTCGGATCTTGATCAAAGAAAGTAGAGTATTTTGTGATTCGATTTTACTATTAGTGACATGTCTAAGAATTTCTGGATTATTTGATCTCCATTTACGTAAATTAAATCTAGCTGATGATAGAACCGATTGTACCTTTTTTGAAATTTCGATAGTCCTTGCTTATGGTATTCCCTCCACTCACATAGTCGTCTACGTAAAAATCACGACGAATAGCGCTTTGAACACGACAGTCGTCAAGGTTATCAGCTAGACTTGTGAGACTTGTCGCTAAGTAGGGGGCAGAGGCAGTACCATAAGTGACCCGTATTTAATGTGTAGGTCTTTAGAGGTCTGAAGAATTAAAACGAAAAATATTTTTTGAAGAGGTCGTTGAACTGGATTAATTCAATGACCCTATACATCTTTCAACGTCACCTGAAACCACGTACCTATGCTGACGAAACGTGTTAAAATTGAAAACAGGTCGTCTTGAACTACTGTCCGACCATCTGTATGTCGTTAAGAGACACGCCCGAACTGGTAGAGGCTGATGCGTCGAATACTACGCGTAGTTTTGTCGTGGGTACTAGAATCTCGAACAACTCCATGATGAGGAATAAAATATTGAAATTTAGAGGTTTCAGGTGCTGAAGTAGAGTGCGAGTCTACAGTCATATGACCTAAGTTTTCATATTCTCGCATAAATTCAATATAATGGTTTTTAAAAATAGGGTCACGCTTAAATCGCCTTTCAAGGGATAAAAACCTATTTTTAGCATGTAAATAAGATTGACCTAAATTACTAGGGTCACTCTTTAAAGGCATGGTGACTACAAATCCACCATTTTTGTACGAACAGTGGTTTTGCTTAAAAATTTGCTCACATGCTTCTTTCTTCTAAAGAATATGAATGTTTTGAAGAAACGTTGTCAAGCTCCCAGAATTGAGTAAGGTCGGGAGTGACATTAGTGTGATGACAAAAATGATTAGAAATAGATTGTTGTTTATATTGGTGGGGAAATACTACCTGATACTAGCCATCCGAATCTAGTTTCGTGTAATTTAGGTAAGTTTTTTCCCTAAATCTATATAATTTTTTATTTAATACCTCCCAGAAAACTTCAGCCCCTACCAGGATATCTACGGCCGACGGAACGTTGAGTTCGGGTCCGCTAGTTAAGACCTGAAGGAATAGGGACGTGGTTGATGTGTACGAATGAAGGACGGTTAACACTTTAGTAATTCAGGCAAGATATGAACACTCTATATTTATAGTATAGGCACAGCATAAAGACTCTATTAGGAGGTGACAAGACTGTGTACTAGTAGAAATACGATTATTAATACCTGTTACCCTGGTGCTAGTACCCGCGCCGTAACAAACCCAGTTTCTCGAAGAATGTCTGCGTAACAAAGTTCGCCGTGCTACCGTTGTCCAGCAGTAGACGTGCAGTGTACCTCTTCCCCGACGCGCCGATCACGTTCACCAGAGCTGTGGACAGTAATACGTGCGCAGAAGCAGCAAGCTGCAAGCAATTGGCCGAAAGCGCAACATTTGACGTAGCAGGGTGCAAAGCAGAAGGCAGTGGATTGACAGTTTTGAAGTCATTCGAATTTAAATGCAAAAGCGTATTATGTTTTATTTACAATATTTGCAATGTGACAGTTTGCATGCTTAGCAGAATGGCCTAACCGTAAGCAATTAAGACAAACATTATAATCATTTGCTTTTTGTATGCGATTTTCAATAGATAAGCTGCGAAATGAATCACATTTGTATAAAGCATGTGCTTGGGAGCAAAGCGGACATTTAGTAAATTATTATTAGATTTTTAGGTATTTGAGTAGTTTTATTTGGAACAAATTTATTTGAATGATTATTATTTAAAGCAACAATAATATTATTTGAGAAGATTAACATTTGTTTCGAACGGATTCCAACCAATCTGCCTTTTTGTTTAAAAAAGAACAAAATTGTGCTAGAGTGGGATCATCTTTTAAGGTATTGTTTCTGTGTTCTTCCCAATCACGACTAGTTTTTAAATCTAATTTTTTAGACTTATGTAAATTAGTATAGTATCCCAATATTGAGTGGGCTGATTTAATGTTGTTAATGCCCTAATATTTTTATTAATCGTATCAACGTAGATTTCTAATTGAAACACTAGACTCATTTGTTGACTCGACATCCAAAAAAGGCCTGTATGTGGTTATTGACGAGAATGCGATTATTATTGTATCTTTCGCATAAAAGATCCCATGCAATATTGTAATGATCCCCTTTAAAATCAATATTTTAATTATTAAAGCTGCATTGCCCTGGAGTGAAGCTCGCAGGTAATGAAATTTATTGATATCATTAATCGTAGTATTATTGTGAATTAAAGATGTATAAGTATCGCGAAATTCTAGCCAGCATTGATAGGTCCCGTCGAAATGCGGTAAATCTATTTTAGGCAAACGAATAAAACTATTTGAATTGGAAATATGCTGACTAGCATCTTTGAAGCCCGCCTCAGATCCAGCACCGTTGGACGAAGCACCGAGCAGGCTGCGCGTGAGGCCACCAGATTGAAATATGACGGTCGAAGTCCTCACGCTCAGTAAACGTAGACTCGGCATCTTCGGAAACTAGATCAATCGTATTCTGCAGCTCATCAAATTCATTATATAAATTTCGAATTTTACGAAAGCGTTCCATAAGATCAATACGTTGTTAACTCTGATAATTCAGGACTACTTTTTATTAAAATTAAATAATTATTAAATATTGTTAATTTAGACTTTATTGAACTACGTTTTTTAACAAGGGTTTTTTAAATTATCAGACATCTTAAAAGTTTTTATGTTGCAATGTGAAACAAAAAAGAGTTATAAAAGAATAAAATCAAACAAAGGAATTGTAATGAATGGATATAAAAAATGCAGCACCTGTTTTACGTGGACGAACGAGTTCAAGGCGATAAGACAACCGGTTTCAAGGTTAACACGTGTCCAGCGCGTGCGTACCTTTTAGTATAAATCAAGTAAATAATGTATCAATGAAGTAATTAAGCAATATGTTACATAATTAACTAGAAGATAAAATGAATTAGGGATATTTAAAAAAATTAAAATTTTGGCAAAAAAAAAATTCCCTCGTCGTCGGCATATGTGAAGCGCCGACAGTCCACTAAAGCCATAGAACGCCTCTACCAGCTGGTGAAGGAGGCAAGAGGCACAGGGTAACAACGAAAATAAGTCAGAACAGGATACCGGGCACCGACACGGCCAAAGTCGCCAGGCCTGTCAAATGCGTGGCTCTTGAGGTGACTGACCTCGATGACTCGGTCACTCAAGAGGAGGTGGTGGCTGCGATAGCGGCGGGCGGGGGGCTGCGCCGTAACAGCTATCAAAGGCCGGGCTATTAGACTCGGCCGCGGAGGTATGGGCTCCATGCAGGTGGAGTGCCCTGTCGTAGCAGCCAAGGCGGTCCTGGCCAAGGGTCGCCTCTCGGTCGGGCTTAGCTCGGGAGGGGTCCGGGCGGCTGTGTCGTTCGACAGAGTCAACGCCTTCAACTCCATTCCCCACTCCACCGTGCTAGAGGCGCTCCGTTTTCACGGGGTGCCCCAGTATCTGCGGGGGTCTGTTGGCGGACTATCTGAGCGATCGGACAGTCCGCCTAACCACAGGTCGGGCGAGCTCCGCAGATACTGCGTCGAGTCCGGTGTTCCACAGGGTTCTGTTCTAGGACCGCTCCTGTGGAACATCGGATTCGACTGGCTCTTGCGGGGAAATCTCCCCCAATGGTACGTCTGTCATCTGCTATGCAGATGACACTCTTCTCACTGCCCGGGGGAGAAATTTCGGGGAGGCGGCCAGCTTGGCCTCGGCGGGAGGTTCGCTAGTGGTGGACCGAATCTCCCGCCTAGGGCTGAAGGTGGCGCCTGCACAAGACCGAGGCCGTATTTTTCCGTGGGCCTCGACAGCGCCAACCGCCCGACGCCCATATACACGTTGAGGGGCCCGCGTTGAGGTGCAGGCCCAGATGAAATATCTGGGCCTGGTGCTCGACAGCAAGTGGCGCTTCGGCGCCGCTGCCATCCGCAGGCCACAAAGGGCCATTGCACAGCGGGTGGCTAGGGGCGTACCGCACAGTGAGTTTTGCGGCGGCGTGGCGTTCTGGCGGGCACCCATCCTTGGGAGCTGGAGGCTTGGGTGCTCGCCAGAATGTACGAGTGGACGGCGGGTCAGAGGGCACTGAACCGTCGTCCGGATCCGGGGGAGCGGGAGGAAAATCCGCCGGGAGCTGAGGGACGCCGTCACTCGGCAGTGGGCGGAGGACCTCACCTCCGCGGCGTTCGGTCGCCGGCTGCTGGATGCCATCGGGCCCGTCCTGGGCGATTGGCTCGATCGGCGGCACGGCTCCCTCTCCCTGCGTCTTGTGCAGGTTGCTGTCCGGGCATGGTTGCTTCGGATCGTACCTGCACCGGATCGGGAGGGAGATGTCTCCAGCGTGCCACCACTGCGGGGCCGCGGTGGACACGGCGGAGCACACTTGGAGTGTGCCCATCGTGGTCCGAACCTCGCCGTGCCCTGGTGGCAGTCGTCGGGGCCGACCTCACGCTCCCAGCGTGGGTAGCCGCCATGCTGAGCGGGGAGGAGGCATGGGCGGCAGTAGCCTCCTTCTGTGAGGACGTAATGTCACAGAAGGAGGCGGCGGAGCGCACAGCGGGAGGATGACCCTCTCGCGGCGCCGCTCCGCAGACGAAGAAGGGCAGAAGACCGGCGGACACAACGTCCGTCGCCCTCCGCCCTGGGGGTGATCCGCAGGCGACAGGCGAGGGGGCGCCACCGCCTGCATTTCCAGGATCACCCCACTCGTCGGGCACAATGGCCGTGCACTCCGGCCATTGTAACGACCCCTCCCACTAGGGGGGGTCTGAGGGGCCTGCCGTAGGGCGGGCAGTCACCGGCGGGGGCCTGGACGCTTTGGACTCCCAGGCCCTCTCCACGCAGGTGAGGTCGGAGCGCCGCTGGGTATTTTTAGTGGGTATACCGGGAACGCCTTTACCGGGAGTCCCACATACCCCTCTCCCGTCCCCCGACGGGAAGGGGATGCGTAATGGCATTTTTTCCCAGCGACAAAAAAAAAAAAAAAAAAAAAAAGGGAGGGGTCCGGGCACTTGAGGACAGGCCGATGCGCTGCTTCAAGTGCTTCGGCATTGGCCACACCCGGGCTCTCTGTCCCTCCACTGCCGAGCGCACGGAACTGTGCTTCCGTTGCGGCCAAGAGGGACATAAGCCGGCCAGCTGCAAGGCTACGACTCCGCGCTGCGCAGTATGTGCTGCCAGTGGTCGTCCAGCTGACCACGTCATGACGGGCAGGAAATGCTGCCCGCCACCTAAGAAGGGAAAAGCACAGGCGCGTCCTGCCGCTGCCGCCGCCGCCGAAACAACCAGTTACCGCGCCGGCCACCGAGGGGAATGCGATGAACACCGAATGAACGGAGACCCATCGTATTCTCCAGGCGAACATCAACCACTGCAGAGCGGCCCAGGATCTACTGGTCCAAACCTTTGCAGAATGGTTGGTGGACGTGGCGGTTGTTGCCGAGCCGTATTCTGTCCCCAGCAGCTGGCTGGGAGACGACAACGGCTCGGTAGCATTGGTAGCGCGGTCTTCCACAGATTCCCCTCCCCTCTCGCTCTTAGAGAGGGGACCGGGATACGTGGCCGCCGCGTGGGGTGACGTGGCCCTCATTGGGGTGTATATCTCCCCAAACCGCCCTCTCACGGACTTCGAGAGCTTTCTCGAAGTCCTAGCCATGGTGGTCGGCAGAGTGATGCGGCAAAGGGTGCTGGTGGTTGGGCGACTTCAACGCCAAGTCGGTGGTGTGGGGTAACCCAACCACCGATGCCCGAGGTCGCGAGTTGGAGACATGGTCCGTGTCGTCCGGTCTGTCCCTCCTCAACAGGGGCACAGTCCTCACGTGCGTGCGGCGAGAGGGGGGCTCCATCGTGGACCCTCGCCTTCGCCTCTCCTTCTTTGGCGGCCCGCGTTGTTGACTGGCGGGTAGAGCTGGTGGAGACGCTGTCGGACCACCGATACGTGCGGTTCGATGTCTCCACACAGGGCTCCCGGGGGGGCCGCGCGGGGCGATCGCACTTCCCGCGGTGGGCGCTCACCCGCCTGGACCGGGAGGCCGCCAAGGAGGCGGCTTTCGTGCAGGACTGGCTGTCGCCTCCTGTTGACGGCCGGGACGTGGACGCCACGGCAGTCCGTTTGAGGGACTCCTTGACCGAGGTGTGCAACTCAAGCATGCCTCGGTCTCACCGTCCTCCTCCTAGCCGCGCGTGTACTGATGGTCAGAGGAGTTGGCGGATCTCCGGGCCGCCTGTGTAGCCACCAGGAGGGCCTACACAAGGAGCCGGCGGCGGCGTCGACGCGACCTCGACAATGAGGGCCGCCTCTATGCTGCCTACATAGAGGCGAAGGCTACCCTGACAACGCGAATGGCCGAGTCTCAGGGAAGCGCAAGGGGGGAAATGTTGAAGGGTCTCAACGTTGACCCGTTTGGGAGGCCGTACAAGGCGGCACGCAACAAGTTGCGTCCGTGCGGCCCCCCAGTTGCTGAGACCCTCGAGCCGGCGCTCCTGGATGGGGTGGTCCAGTCCCTGTTTCCGCGCAGGGACAACTTCACCCCACCAGTAATGAGCGCCTCTCTGGTGGCAGCTCCATCGGCCGAGGAGGTCCCCCCGGTGACGGAGGACGAGGTGGAGGTGGCAGCGCTCTGCCTCCGGGCCAAGAAGACGGCTCCAGGTCCGGACGGCGTCCCCGCCAAAGTTGTGGCCATCGCCGCCTCCCAGATGGGAGGGAGGCTTCGGGACCTCTTCAGCGCGTGTCTGACGTGCGAGAGGTTCCCGAAGCCTTGGAAGGAGGGCCAATTGTGCCTCCTCCGGAAGGAAGGGCGGCCAGCGGACTCCCCATCGGCATTCCGACCCATCGTTCTGCTCGATGAGGTCGGAAAAATGTTCGAGAGGATCCTCGCCGCCCGCCTCAACTGCCACCTGCGCACAATTGGCCCGGACCTAGCGGACGCTCAGTTCGGTTTTCGAGATGAGCGTTCGACGGTGGACGCCCTGTCCCGACTCAGGGACGGTGTGAAGGTGGCGATGGCCGCGGGGGATGGAGTGTTGGCTGTGTCGTTTGACATAGTCAACGTCTTCAACTCCATTCCCCACTCCACCGTGCTAGAGGCGCTCCGCTTCCACGGGGTGCCTCAGTATCTGCGGGCTCTGTTGGCGGACTATTTGCAGGACCGCACAGTCCGCCTAGCCAACAGGTCGGGCGAGCTCCGCAGTTATTGCGTCGAGTCCGGTGTTCCACAGGGTTCTGTTCTAGGACCGCTCCTGTGGAACATCGGATTCGACTGGCTCTTGCGGGGCAATCTCCCCCGTGGTACGTCTGTCATCTGCTATGAAGATGACACCCTCCTCACTGCCAGGGGGAGAAATTTCGGGGAGGCGGCCAGCTTGGCCTCGGCGGGAGGTTCGCTAGTGGTGGACCGAATCTCCCGCCTAGGGCTGAAGGTGGCGCTGCACAAGACCGAGGCCGTATTTTCCGTGGGCCTCGACAGCGCCAACCGCCCGACGCCCATATACACGTTGAGGGGCCCGCGTTGAGGTGCAGGCCCAGATGAAATATCTGGGCCTGGTGCTCGACAGCAAGTGGCGCTTCGGCGCCGCTGCCATCCGCAGGCCACAAAGGGCCATTGCACAGCGGGTGGCTAGGGCGTACCGCACAGTGAGTTTTGCGGCGGCGTGCGTTCTGGCGGGCACCCATCCTTGGGAGCTGGAGGCTTTGGTGCTCGCCAGAATGTACGAGTGGACGGCGGGTCAGAGGGCACTGAACCGTCGTCCGGATCCGGGGGAGCGGGAGGAAATCCGCCGGGAGCTGAGGTACGCCGTCACTCGGCAGTGGGCGGAGGACCTCACCTCCGCGGCGTTCGGTCGCCGGCTGCTGGACGCCATCGGGCCCGTCCTGGGCGATTGGCTCGATCGGCGGCACGGCTCCCTCTCCCTGCGTCTTGTGCAGTTGCTGTCCGGGCATGGTTGCTTCGGATCGTACCTGCACCGGATCGGGAGGGAGGAGTCTCCAGCGTGCCACCACTGCGGGGTCGAGGTGGACACGGCGGAGCACACCTTGGAGGTGTGCCCATCGTGGTCCGAACCTCGCCGCGCCCCGGGTGGCAGTAGTCGGGGCCGACCTCACGCTCCCCAGCGTGGTCGCCGCCATGCTGAGCGGGGAGGAGGCATGGGCGGCGGTAGCCTCCTTCTGTGAGGACGTAATGTCACAGAAGGAGGCGGCGGAGCGCACGCGGGAGGATGACCCTCTCGCGGCGCCGCTCCGCAGACGAAGAAGGGGCAGAAGACGGCGGACACAACGTCCGTCGCCCTCCGCCCCTGGTGGTGATCCGCAGGCGACAGGCGCGGGGGCGCCACCGCCTGCATTTCCAGGATCACCCCACTCGTCGGGCCACAATGGCCGTGCACTCCGGCCATTGTAACGACCCCTCCCCACTAGGGGGGGTCTGAGGGGCCTGCCGTAGGGCGGGCAGTCACCGGCGGGGGCCTGGTCGCTATGGACTCCCAGGCCCTCTCCACGCAGGTGAGGTCGGAGCGCCGCTGGGTATTTTTAGTGGGTATACCGGGAACGCCCTTTACCGGGAGTCCCACATACCCCTCTCCCGTCCCCCGACGGGAAGGGGATGCGTAATGGCATTTTTTCCCAGCGACAAAAAAAAAAAAAAAAAAAAAAAAAAAGGATACCGGGCACCAACATACTTCGTTGCAAGGGGAGTGGCTTCGGAAAATGGACAAGCACAAAGTGTTAATGAAGAGAAATGAAGAAAAGATGAACGAATTAAAAACCTTCCTAGAAGGAAAGGAAGAGATGCTCGAGAAGACCACATACGCGAGTGTGGCAGCTGGCGAAACCAAAAGGCCTAGTCCTCAGCCAGCGGCTCTGCACTCGGTTCTGGTCTCCTCAATCAACATCTGCGATACTGCAGAGGATGTGCTCGTCCAGATTAGGGAAGCGGTCGACGCCAAAGAGGGATGGGTCAAGGTGGAGAAAGTTAGAAAAATTAAGGATCAGAAGATTGTATTGGGGTGTAGCTCGGAGGAGGAGAGGCAAAAACTCAAGGATCGATTCAAAACGGCAGGGGATCGATTAGCATTCGAGGATATGACTAACAAGGATCCCCTTCTGATCCTCAGGGACGTCTTCACTTACAATTCAAACGAAGAGATATTATGTGCCCTGAGGAAGCAGAAAAGAGGCCTCTTTGCTGACATCCCTCAGGAAGACTTCAGAGTTGAAATAAGATTTGGCCGCAGGGCCAGGAACCCACAGACGGCACATGTCGTCATGAGGGTGTCCCCCGGGGTGTGGAACCGTGTGGTCGGGGCAGGGGCACTGCACATAGATTTACAAAGAGTCAGAGTGGAAGACTTTTTCCCACTCGTGCAGTGTTCCCTCTGCCTAGGTTACCGTCACAGTAGTCGGTTCTGCAGAGAAACCGCCCCCAAGTGCAGCCACTGTGGGGGACCCCACGTAAGGGCCAAGTGCGAGGGCTGGTCCGGCGGTGCATCTCCGTCGTGCTGCAACTGCGTGGGCGCCAAACTTGAACGCGTTGATCACAACGCGTTCAGCGCAGACTGCCCAGTTTGGCGCAAGTGGGATGCCCTGGCCAGGGCCAGCGTCGCATATTGCTAAGGGCGCCATGGAAATCATGGCCCAGGTCATGGGGGTGACTGGAGCCGTGGTGATCGAGGCGCCCTGGCAGGGGTCGTTTGTGGGACTGGGAATAGTTGTTCAGTCGCGGGCAAATCCGGCTGGCTCTTTTGGCACGGACCAGATATCCTTCCACCTACAGTTTGGTGACAAAATTATCGTTTGTCACACCCAAAACTATGTTAAAGGAAAGAAAGTTGGAAAGGAGGGAGCGCGCGGATATGCCTGCACAGTTTTATAGCAGCAGATTTTTTAGGGCGCCCGGACCTTTGTCGTCTCGGATACATTCGCTGAACAAATTGGTGTGTAACTTGTCAGCGAATGGAATCCGGACCAATGCCCTAAGGTGGATATTTAATTACAAAGCTTCCTAGGCATCTTAGGAATGCTCGAAAATAAGGTTAGAATGTGAATAAGTTTATTACGTGTCGTAAATTGTCAAGTCATGTGAATGTATTAAATTATGTTAGTTATTGTGTAAAAATTTATTGTGGTAATATAGGTAAATCGGGAAAGATCTTGTAGTCATCGTAAAATAGTTTATAATCATTGTTAAATTCTAGTCATTAGGAAACCTTTTAAAAAAAATAAATAAAAAAGTACAAAGCTATAAAAGATCTCTGATCTCCATGTCAGAGGGATGAGTATATATAAAAAAAAAAAAATAAATAAAAACCTAACCTAATTTTCTTTCTTTTTGTCGCCGGGAAAAAATGCCATTACGCATCCCCTTCCCGTCGGGGGATGGGAGAGGGGTATGTGGGACTCCCGGTAAAGGCGTTCCCGGTATACACACTAAAAATACCCAGCGGCGCTCCGACCTCACCTGCGTGGAGAGGCCTGGGAGTCCATAGCGTCCGGGCCCCCGCCGGTGGCTGCCTGCCCTACGGCAGGCCCCTCAGACCCCCCCTAGTGGGGAGGGGTCGTTACAATGGCCGGAGTGCACGGCCATTGTGGCCCGACGAGTGGGCTGATCCTGGAAATGCAGGCTGTGGCGCCCCCGCGCCTGACGCCTACGGATCGCCCCTGGGGGCGGAGGGCGACAGACGTTGTGTCCGCCGTCTTCTGCCCCTTCTTCGTCTGCGGAGCGGCGCCGCGAGAGAGTCATCCTCCCGCGTGCGCTCCGCCGCCTCCTTCTGTGACATTACGTCCTCACAGAAGGAGCACCCGCTGTGCAATGGCCCTTTGTGGCCTGCGGATGGCAGCGGCGTTCTCCCGTCTGCACAGTGAGTCCGCCTATATGGGAGCCCCGTACAGGGCCATACTCTTCAGTATGCCGGCGTATAAACGCCGGCATCGATCACCGGGACTCCCGACGTTCGGGAGGAGCCACGAGAGGCCGCCTGCTGTTTTTAGCAGGCGCGTCGACAGCCCGGTGAAGTGAGCGCCGAAGCGCCACTTGCTGTCGAGCACCAGGCCCAGATATTTCATCTGGGCCTGCACCTCAACGCGGGCACCCTCAACGTAAATATGGGCGTCGGGCGGTTGGAGCAGCCGAGGCCCATGGAAGAAAACGGCATTGGTCTTGTGCAGCGCCACCTTCAGCCATAGGCGGGAGATTCGGTCCACCACTAGCGAACCTCCCGCTGAGGCCAAGCTGGCCGCCTCCCCGAAATTCCTCCCCCTGGCAGTGAGAAGAGTGTCATCTGCATAGCAGATGACAGTCGTGCCACGGGGGAGATTGCCCCGCAAGAGCCAGTCGAATCCGATGTTCCACAGGAGTGGTCCTAGAACGGAACCCTGTGGAACACCGGACTCGACGCCGTATCTGCGGAGCTCGCCCGACCTGTTGGTTAGGCGGACTGTCCGATCTCTCAGATAGTCCGCCAACAGACCCCGCAGATACTGAGGCACTCCATGGAAACGGAGCGCCTCTAGCACGGTGGAGTGGGGAATGGAGTTGAGTCCCCCGTCCCTGAGTCGGGACAGGGCATCCACCGTCGAACGCTCAGCTCAAAAACCGAACTGAGCGTCCGCTAGGTCCGGGCCAATTGTGCGCAGGTGGCAGCTTATTCGGGCGGCGAGGATCCTCTCGAACATTTTTCCGACCTCATCGAGCAGAACGATGGGTCGGTATGCCGAGGGGGAGTCCGCCGGCCGCCCATCCTTCCGAAGAAGGCACAATTGGCCCTCCTTCCATGGCTTCGGGAACCTCTCGCACGTCAGACACGCGCTGAAGAGATCCCGAAGCCTCCCTCCCATCTGGGAGGCGGCGATGGCCACAACTTTAGCGGGGACGCCGTCCGGACCTGGGGCCGTCTTTTTGGCCCGGAGGCAGAGGGCTGCCGTTTCCACCTCGTCCTCCGTCACTGGGGGGACCTCCTCGGCCGATGGAGCTGACACCAGAGGGGCGCTCATTACTGGTGGGGTGAAGTTGTCCCTGCGCGGAACCCCGGACTGGACCACCCCATCCAGGAGCGCCGGCTCGAGGATCTCAGCAACTGGGGGGCCGCACGGACGCAACTTGTTGCATGCAGCCTTGTACGGCCTCCCAAACGGGTCAACGTTGAGACCCTCCAACATTTCCCCCCTCGCGCTACTCTGAGACTCGGCCATTCGAGTCGTCAGGGTAGCCTTCGCCTCTATGTAGGCAGCATAGAGGCGGACCTCTTTGTCGAGGTCGGGTCGACGCCGCCGCCGGCTCCTTGCGTAGGCCCTCCTGGTGGCCACACAGGCGCCCGGAGATCCGCCAACTCCTCTGGCCACCAGTACACGGCGCGGCTAGGAGGAGGACGGTGAGACCGAGGCATGCTTGAGTTGCACACCTCGGTCAAGGAGTCCCTCAGACGGACTGCCGTGGCGTCCACGTCCCGGCCGTCAACAGGAGGCGACAGCCAGTCCTGCACGAAAGCCGCCTCCTTGGCGGCCTCCCGGTCGAGGCGGGAGAGCGCCCACCGCGGGAAGTGCGACCGACCCGCACGGCCTCCGCGGGAGCCCTGTGTGGGGAGATCTACACCCCAATGAGGGCCACGTCACCCCACGCGGCGGCCACGTATCCCGGTCCCCTCTCTAAGAGCGAGAGGGGAGGTGAGTCTGTGGAAGACCGCGCTACCAATGCTACCGAGCCGTTGTCGTCTCCCAGCCAGCTGCTGGGGACAGAATACGGCTCGGCAACAACCGCCACGTCCACCAACCATTCTGCGAGGGTTTGGACCAGTAAATCATGGGCCGCTCTGCAGTGGTTGGTGTTCGCCTGGAGAATACGATGAGTTCCGTTCATTCGGTGTTCATCGCATTCCCCTCGGTGGCCGGCGCGGTAACTGGTGTTACGTCGGCGGCGGCAGCAACGGCAGGTCGCGCCTGCGCTTTCCCCTTCTTAGATGGCGGGCAGCACTTCCTGCCCGTCATCACGTGGTCGGCGGGACGACCACTGGCAGCGCATATTGCGCAGCGCGGAGTCGTAGCCTCGCACGTGGCCGACTTATGTCCCTCTTTGCCGCAACGGAAGCACAGTTCCGTGCGCTCGGTAGTGGAGGGACAGAGAGCCCGGGTGTGGCCAATGCCGAAGCACTTGAAGCAGCGCATCGGCCTGTCCTCAAGTGCCCGGACCCTTTTTTTTTGTCGCTGGGAAAAAATGCCATTACGCATCCCCTTCCCGTCGGGGGACGGGAGAGGGGTATGTGGGACTCCCCGGTAAAGACGTTCCCGGTATACCCAATAAAAATACCCAGCGGCGCTCCGGCCTCACCTGCGTAGAGAGCGTTAACGTGTCAAATACATAAAATTTATGACTAATATTTTCATGGTGTCTAGAGTCGTTAGCCAGCCATTCACAACGAGGTTATCGCGTGAATGGATTGCTGCTTTTATATTAAAGTCAAAGTCAAAGTCTTTTTTCCTCTTGGGTGTGGGACAGGAATAGGGTACCTTCTCTGTCTTTTGGTATTTGCGCGCCAGTGAATTTTTCTAGCCTCAGGGATTGTAAGACGGGGTTGGATGAGTACACATCTCCGTACACCTCCGCGATGGCATAGGCCACATCCATGGGGTTACGGTGCGTGCAGGACAACTCACATGTGATGTTGGTTATCAGTTTGGGACTGCTGTACCTCATTTCGAATAGATTTTCTCTATCGATATAAGGCAGCTGATTTATGTTCCCGATGAGGGTGACAACTTCTTCTCCCGACAGTCTTGCCGCCATGACTATGGCTCCGAAGTGGTTCATTAGGGCTTCATCCACCGTCAAACGACGAACGGTTGTGCCCTCCCTGAACCTGTTTACCAGAACGGAGGCCATAGTGCGCACTCTTGCGAGAGCTTGTGGGCCGAGGCGGTGCGCAAGCTTTCTTCTAAGGTCTTGAGCGGCTTCGACTGTGGTTGTCACAACTACTTCGTGTTCCTCATCGAAGTTTCTGATAATGTGGGTTGTCTTCCCGCACCCCGGTACCCCGTTTATCCATATTAGCTGTGGCAGTTTCCAGCCCACGAAGGCCGCTAAGGACTCAGGATCGCTTGAGATGGTGTTTGCCATGTCAAGTATCCGGTTGTCCAGCATAATCCTCGTGCACTTGGCTACCATCACAATCAGGTCGCCTTTTGGTGTTGCGAACATCGGGGATGCTACTCTGTCGGCCTCAAGATCGAACAGACCCACACAACCGTTGGTGCCGTTGTAGGCTGCCATATACTGACCGGACATTTTCCCTTGGATGATTTGAGACGTGTCGTTGTCGTATATGGCTGCGTCGGCTTCATCGAGTTCCACCTCCAGGAGTGCTTTACTGCCCCTCTGGTAGGTCTGCAGGATCTTTTTGCAAGTGGCTAGGTTCACCTCGCGGGTTGCCTTAAGTATAGCCAGGAACTCGATGTATGCGTTTATTGCGTGGTCTTTTGGGTTTTTAGCTGGTCTTCTCTCGGGCGGTATTATTCTGCCTCTGCCATGTTTGAGCGGACAGCTGCGGCTACTTTCTTTGCTCCCATACTTACGGGTTTCAAAGAATGCCTCTGTCGCCCGCTCTAGTCTGATGGTATGACTACTTTGAGGGGCGAGGCGGGAAGGAGTGGTTTTCCTCGAAGCGACCGTTTTCAGGATGGTTGTGGTCAGTGCCACCGCACTGCGCCTGGAGATGCTGTATGATGCTGGATGCTGTATTGCGGAGAAGCGCAAGGTGGTGTGTGTGGCGATGGGGATCTTGCGCGCTTCTCTTTTGTTTGTAATCTTTCGGATCCGGTTAGGCGAGGTGTGATCGAGAAACAATCGTTTTGGGGAGATAGATGGTCCTTAGCTTTTAGATAACTAAGGTTCTCCCCTCTGTCCTCGTAGACAATGACGTGGTGGTTTTGAGAGGCTTTGAGGCACGCATAATAATCCGTAAAAAAAATCATTTTCAGGTTCTGAATTCTGAGTGGATGAACTCGATTGAGGCTGTGACTCATCAGTTATTACTGTGCGAATCTGTCTTTTGAATGGTCTATGACCCCTAGAATAATTATTAAGAGCTCTACCTCGATGTGGTGCTCTACCCCGTGGCGCTCCCCGTGGCTGAGATTGTGGCTGCTGGACCCATTGTCTAGTTCTGTGATGCGACTGTCGCCCGTTGTAGCTAGAGTTGTTTCGGCAACGGTCAGTGTTGTACGTACCTCTTGGAATGCTCTGATGAGAAGGTGGCCTGGAACAGTTTTTAAAGGAAAGATTATTATTATGCCTCGTTAGTGTAAACACTTCAGCAGTTGAACTTGAACCTGAAATGTCCTCATCGATTGCGGCGTGAATCGCGTCTTTCAAATTTTCAAATTTTTGAGCCGTAATAATAGTGCCAATCCTACGATTTCTCAATCCGTCGCTAAATTGATGAATAGCCTGTTTCTCGTTAATAGATTTTAAAATATTAAATTTTTTAACATTTTCTTCAGATTGAGAAATTGTAACATCAACGAATAATTCAAATAAGGTTTTTCCGAAAACATCTAGAGATGCGTCATTTTGCCTGCAATTAAAAAACTGTTTTTGCAAGGCATTTGTAGAATTTTTTGGTAAAAGTAACCTTTTCATATCATTTAAAAGATCAGGTACATTGTCGTATTTCGTTGCTAATTTTAGTTTGGCAGACTGTGACAATCTGCTTTTTAAAATAAAAGATATTAAATACGTCTGTGACTCAGTATTGAGAACCGAACTATAATACTCAATACCATCGATAAGTTGTCGTAAATTAGAAAGCTCATCATTCATCACTGGCAATAAGCTAAAAGCTATCTTCAGGTCGTATTCATCCATTGTTGAAAAAATACTAGAACCGTCTGAAAATCAACACAACTCAGTAGTTTCCACAAACAATTTCTTAATATCCGTACAATATTTTTCAAAAATAAGAAGCTCGTTCCTTTCAGTGCTTTCCCGTTCAATACTTTCTATATAATTATTATATTGTGCAATAACACATTTAGCTTCGTCTAACTTAGTCTGCAATATTTTACCTTGTCGTCTAGCGGGTCCTATTTTAATTAAATACTGTCTCACTACTAATAAATCTTTATATAATTTCTTTAATACCTATTTCCT
The DNA here is from genome assembly GCA_037178615.1 of Dione vanillae. Lineage (NCBI taxonomy): Eukaryota > Metazoa > Arthropoda > Insecta > Lepidoptera > Nymphalidae > Dione > Dione vanillae. The sequence continues at coordinate 8,380 of JAZFAU010000470.1, read as the reverse complement.
ACAAGCAACTGCCACGATTGACATAAATTCAACGCTTTTATAGTCTTTATTATCTAAAACTACCCCCTTTTATAAAATTGTGTAGAACAATGACTAACACGGCCTCTCCTGATGTCCTGACGTCCCCGTCAGGCTTCTTATCCTCTGAAGATGTGGGAGTCACTCCAAAGTTAAGGATTTACAATTCATCTTTAATTGCAAATATATTTCCAACAAGAATATTTAAGACTAGACATATTGAAACAAAGTTTAGAATTCTTACAAGATTAGACATATCATAAAGGTCTAGTAGATTCTAATACAAAACTAGACATACAACATCAAGGTCTAGTGAGTACTAACAAGATCTAATGTAAGACAAGAGTAACTTACAAGGCAACGGCACAGTTTAAACCACCTAACCCTCTCAGTGACGGTATGGATCCCTACCGAAAAACTTTCACATTGGGGAAAAAGAGGTTGCACTCCCCAATGACTCTTCGTATAAGGAAAAGATTTCACATCAGGGGAAAAGATTATAAGATTCTCCCCTGATGACTTTTCGCGTAAAGCTTTCACAAGGTACCTCTAAGGTACATAAGACAGTGTATATCAAAAACAGATACATACAAGTAAGTGTTAAGACAAGGTATCTCAAAAACAGATACATACAAGTAAGTGCTCACACAAGGTACCTCCCATGGTACATCAGACAAGGTATCTCAAAAACAGATACATACAAGTAAGTTCACACACAAGGTACCTCCAAGGTACATAAGACAAGGTATCTCAAAAAGAGATACATAAAAGTAAATGCACACAACGAGAGTGAAGACGTTAACCTCTCACAACCACATTTTACACGCCATACTCACATTAGACACCGGCGTCGGGAGCACGTCACACTCACATGAGACACCAGCAGTAAGAGCACGCCTCACTAACATGTCATCACAAAATAAAAACTAAAACAAAATGGCAGTAATTGTCTTTTGACAATTTCACAAACTTCATTAGCGGTAAACATTCATGTGGGCTAAAATCCTTCATCCCACTTCTGATGTTAGAAAACTCAGAAGTGGTTAAAGTCAATTTTAAAAGGTAAAAGTCGAAACACCTACTAATTACATTAAATGACATAAATCACTCAATATCAGTACTTCAAGATAGTTCCCTTCCAGTACGGGCAGTTGCCTACAAGCAACTGCCACGATTGACATATATTCAACGCTTTTATAGTCTTTATTATCTAAAACTACCCCCTTTTATAAAAATGTGAAGAACAATGACTAACATTATTATATTATAACAATATTGATTATACGTTGGTAAATAAGGCTACAGTCCACTAAATAATGTCCATAACTTGATGTACGAGAAAGAAAAAAAATACACATATTTATGTAACCGCACTTTACTTCATACCATTTTATACGCTCTTAACACTTTTACACTTTGCTATCATCGATCTCGGTAACTCTGGCGCCGTTGAAAGGAGAATTGTCGCACCCTGCTGCCACTCGAGTTCAACTCAAATTCCTGTCGTACCCATCTCATATGACATTTCCGATACATACGGAATACCTCATACAGGACTCCCAAAACTAGGCAGAGTACCACCACGCATAACAGGACGCTCGACGTTTTCATGTGAAATCGGAACGACTCGATTGGTGCATCATTTGTGCCCCCAGCTACGTTTTGTGCTATCACGATGTTCTCTTCTTTAGACTGTTGTTTCCCCATTTTCTAAGCACACTTTTACCACACTAGCGTCGCTGTCGTAAGTTATAATAAAATTCGTTTTATTATCCGACGATTGCATTGTGATGCGACAATGTTGTTTATAAATCACTGTCCATATATGTATAATCAGTCGGCGACGCGGCGGCAGCCGGTGTCAGAATACTCACGCGCGTTAATCTACTTTAGGCAGGGTCGCCATGTAATGTGGTGCCCTGAGAGAGGAATGAAAGCCGAGACTGTTGAGTAGATACTGCCTTTATTTCTAATAGATCGTACATTAAATAGGTAATTAGGTTACGTACAAAATTAGGTTACGTAGTATATAATGGTTAATAAGTATGTATAGTTAGACCATGAATTTTCACATTACATGCCCGTGAGTGATGTTCGAGCTGCGACAGGCGGGAATTCAATAAATCGTTCACATTGTTCAGGCGCGTAGCGCCTCATTATCCGCGCGAACTGGTTCAATTAACACTGCTTGTGTCGAGCACTGCTCTTTTAATTTTTCTATTTCCGTGTTAAATGATAACATTGTTGACCCCAGAGAAGAAAGTATGTCGTGGGTATCGTTAATGTTAGGATTAAATTAGAGAGCTAAAACTAGACGCAACTCCTCTCCGATAATGTAACGAATTGTCTCGGCCGTTAAAAAACCAAAAATTTTTAATATCAGGGGTAATGTTATATTCTAACAAAGTGTGTCTCCTGCAAATAACGTGATATATACTTTTACAACGCACGCAATGCAAATAAGGAGCAACTTTCATAGCGTTAAGACAGCCGGCGCACATAACAAAATTCATCATTCAGCTTAATTAGCAAATATTACGAGTAAACAAAATAATATTGAATAGATTGACCACTGTTAGATACAAGCGTACGATGTGTGAGTCTTGAAAGAATGAAGAATCCTGATTGTTCGTTTTTAAGTTAGATTTTTTAAATGGATCTTCTTTCTCATTTCTACTCAATTTCGTTATTTTAATTGAGTTCTCATTATCTTTGATTAGATTACATTCTTTAATTGATTTACCATCTTTAAATAAACTATTTTTTTTAATAAATTGTCACTATCCCTTAATAAATTTACATTTTCAAATGAATCCTGATTAACCTTGAATGTGCTTTGAAATAAATTCTGCCTCAAATTTCTACCTTGAAAAGTATTTTGTTTCGACCAGACATTTTTTTCTGTATTTCTGACAACATAACCTTGTTCTTTCATCAGACGTTAAGTTATAAAATACAATGTGGTATTTAAATCCTTTAAAAATAGCAAAATATGTTTTTTTTTACAAGAGGATTAATTTCCCGAGTTTCATAATAAATCATAAATGGACCCTCCTGGAATGGATCCCTGAACCCAACTAGGAGACCATTTCCCAGAATCAGTCCATCGCCGTATTTTTGATTCCTCTTCAGAGTATACGAAGAAATCCTCAGCCACTATACAATTCCTTTCCCTTTCATTCCTACGCCTCCTTATCCGCCTAATTTTTTCCATTACAGCCAATTCAATAACAGAATTTCATTCCACTTCGTTATTCATAGAAGAGGGCAGGATAAAATACGGAATCAAGGTAAAGTTAAACAGTCAGCTGGGAAGACAGCTGACTGTTGGAAAGACAGCCGCGGGTAATGGCCTAGCAAGCCAAGCCCAGTAAAATTTTTAAAGCTAAAAGCTTCTTCCGCCCCCTCCTCTCGGACTGTCCCAGGGGTATTTTTCTTATGAGGACTCATAAGAAAAATACCCCTGGGACAGTCCGAGAGGAGGGGGCGGAAGAACTGTCCACCGGTTGAAGCAAACAATGAAAGCGGCGCAAATACGTACTTGAAATGCCCCACGTGCGGGAAAAATTACAAGAGAAGAGCCTGGTATATTAAACATCTTAAAACACATGATGGTGTTGAAGCACGACAGTCGTCGGTAAGCTCTTCGACTATCACTGCGGATAGAGTTGACCCTCATATATCCCATGGTGAGCCATACTTTATAATAATTAGCGATGTCATTGGGCTCTCTCGCATGATGTAGTGGGTTGCGGCTCGTAGCTTGTTGTGGTCATCTCTGACGTCTCGATGTCACGTGGCTCGTTGCTAGCTGGCGGTGACGTGACTTGAGGCTGCTGGGATTGCTCTTGACTCTCTGTGTTGGTGTCTTCTGTATTAGCCGATATGGTTGCCTGCTGGCCAGGTTGTGGGGCTCTTCGAAGCTGGTCATGCGCCACTTTTCGAGGTCGACCTGTTCCAACAACCCTTTTAACTAGGTAACGATCTTTTTCAAGTACACTGCAAATCTCATATGGTTTACTAAATTTTAGGTCTAAGCATGTTTGGTTGCGAGGATTGTTTTCAATTAGCACATAGTCCCCTCTTTGAAATTTGTGAATCTGGGCTTTGTTTCTATCAAAGCGTGCTTTTTCTTTTTGTCCCGGTAAAGTCAGTTTTTGAGTAACATGTTGATATAATCGGTCGATATCAACACTCTGATCCTTTAAATTTACCAGGCCAATAAGTTCCGGTGGAACACAATGCTTACGACGAGTAAGAAGAGTAAGCGGAGCAGTACCAGTAGTGCGATGAGGTGTACAATTCAGGGCTAACTGCAAGCTGTCTATTGCTGTATGCCATAATTCAGTCTCATAATTTTTTATCATTATTAAGGCATTCTTCAGAACACCCACTACTCGTTCAACCTGCCCGTTAGCTCGGCTTACTCCTGGAGAAATGGTATGTATGTTGATGTTGAACTGATCACAATAGCTTTTGAAGTCGCCCAGAAATTCCCGACCTCCATCGACAATTACCCGTGCAGGAGCTCCAAACAGATGTATTGTACGTTTAAGAGCTGCTAATGTACTTTGCGGGTTTTTATTATTTGTATGATAAAGAAGTACATACTTACTAAAGGCGTCTATGGTAACAATAACGTAGTCATGGATGCTGGTAGTGCCTAGCTTACCCGTTATATCCATATGGATAGTTTCAAATGCCGTTGTGGGCTTGGGTATAGGATGAAGTTGCACTTGTACAGCTCCTGAGGTACCTTTAGATGTCCGACAAACAATACAATTATCAACAAAGGTTCTTACCACGGTACTCGTATTATCAAAGCAATAAGTTTCCTTGATTTTTTGAAGACTCCATTGAAACGCCTTGGGTACAATTACAGCTTCCTGGTGACTCATGATCGCATCTTCCCAAACCTTCACCAGGAGATTGTCCTTTAAGATATATCCTGGAACATCTTGATTTTGCTGGATGCTATCAATCTTAGGTCGCAACGTGGAATCACGATATTGCTCAATTTTCAACCAGTCTGAATCTTTGGTCATAAGATTAACATTTAAAGTACCTGGATTTCGGCTGAAGAAATCAGCATGTTGAAGAGTTTGTCCCTTCCTATATTCAATCTCAAAGTTGTAATTTTGCAGGAATGCCCACCAGCGATACACTCGAGGGAGTAGCTCTTTTTTATGTTTAGACGCTTTTAGTGCGTTACAATCTGTGACCACCTTAAATGTGCGACCATACAAGTATTGACGGAAATGTTTGATAGCCCTTACCACTGCGAGTGTTTCAAGCTCGTACGAATGGTACCGGCTCTCAGCATCTGTTGTGCGCATGCTCATATAGGCAATAGCATGCCGACGTCCGTCGATCACTTGGATGAGGACAGCTCCATATCCCACGTTGCTCGCGTCAGTGTGTAGTTCTATAGGATAATTTTCTTGAAGTATTGACAACACTGGATCAGAGGTTAAATATTGAATAATGGTATTACGTGCTTCTTCATGTCGTTCGCTCCATTCCCAAGTAGCTCCTTGTTTTGTTAACTCATATAACGGTAACATTATGCGAGAAAAATTGGGAATAAAGCGACGAAAGTAACCAGCTAGACCATTAAATTGTCTAACTTGTTTTACATTTTTCGGTACTGGTGCCTTAACTAGAGATTCGACTTTGCGAGGACTAGGCTTCACCTGTCCATCTGCTATTATATTCCCGAGGTACTCGATAGAACGCTTGAAGAAAGCAGATTTTTCTATGTTAATAGAGAATCCTGCCTTCTCCAACGCTATAAGGATTTTTTCTATATTAGAAATTCCTTTATCAAAATTGGTGCATTTACTTAAAACATTGTCAACGTAAACTTGAGCAATGCCTGCAGAGCCCAAGAGGTGCTGGAGGGCCTGATTTATGCACCGTTGGTATACCGAACATGCATTGCTCAAACCAAACGGCATTGTTAAAAACTCGTATAAACCGTCCGGTGTGACAAATGCCGTTTTTTCAATTTCAATTGGGATCTGGTGGAATCCTGCTGCCATATCTAACGTAGTATAGTAATGTCCGTTCGTCAGTTGGTCTATTTGATCCGAAATTAATGGAAGGGGGTAATGATCTCTTAGGGTATTGGAATTTAATTCACGATAGTCAACGCACAATCTATCATCTCCATTTTTCTTTTTTACGAGAATAATGGGGCTTGAATATGGAGAAACACTTTCCCTAATAATGTTATGCGATAGTAATTCTTTAATAATGTTCCGTACTTTCTCACGCTCTACTGGGCTTAAACGATAGGATATACGTTCAACATACTTGTTAGGGTCTTTCAAACGTATTTCTAACTGTCCAGTATTAACACGAGTCTTTGGAAATCCGCGAATAAATAGATGCGAATATTTGTTTAACAAAATACGTAGTTGATTAATTTCGTCGTCGTTAGTAAGGTCACAATCTAATTTATCAAAAATAGAATTGTTTGACTGCATATGCATAACTGTATACTGTCGCACTACTTTAGTGCCTGTTGAGGTAACTAAAACGTTAAGGTTAGTATTATTCATTAAGTTCATTCCTATTAAAACTTTTGAGGTCATATCGTCGTCGGGCACTATAAAGAATTGAATTTCCACTTTTACATTATCAATCTCACAAACGGTAACTAGCGTAACTAGGGATAACACTGGAATTTTTCCGATTCCGCGTAAATAATTGACACAGCGGACTCTCTCCCCTGGTAATTTATCTGCTAGACTTTCACTAATAACTGAGCACTCAGCGCCACTATCGGAAACGGCTTGAAATGTGAAATTACCGATAATAATCTTTATGTGATTTAATTTCAATTTACCTACGCAATTAACATTCAAAAAATAGTTAGCTCTACAGACACTTGGTCCGTACCCTTTTTTAACTTACACTATATGTTCTTATTACAAATATTTTTTTTTTTTTTTAGCTTCACGCTTTTTATCCCGCACAAGGAAGGGTAGGCAGAGGGAACTGAAGGGACCGTGGGAAGCTAGTGTTAATACACTCCGTTGCTTAGCCCCTGCTTTCTCCGTCCCCGCTTTCTGCCGTTTTCGAGGCATTGCGTGTTGAGTGGCGGAACTCAACGCCGCACTTTGCCTAGTTTGCCATAGCGAAGAAAATGGAAATAGAAAAATCCATCTTCCTCGACTGGGGATCGAACCCAGTAACCGTCGCGTTACAGGCAGACGTTGCGCCTCTGCGCCACTACGGTCCTCATTACAAATATTGACTATATTAATACATAGAATTAATATTTATCATAATGAACATCTATTCTAATCTTTACATTTTTTTTTATATTTAATATTACTTAGAACTAAGGCTATGGCTGATAAGCGAATTACACAAGTTTATATGTTTTATCCTTGGTTAAATAAAATTAAATTTTATAATAAATTAAGGTCACTTGATAGTGTTACACAATAATGACAAAAAAAAATAAGCTTTGATGCGACTTATATCATAAATATTAGGGCATGTCCGCTATAATTGAAGTTGTGACCGCTGCGTTCCTGTCTTTCATGGCCATCTTCAAGTTGTACTCCACAATGCTTTTAGTTGTTGCACCCATCGCATTACGAATTAGTCTCATGACTGCATCGTCTTTGCCCTCGCTATAGTAGGTGCAGCTGTTGGTGTGTCGCGATATTGCTACGACCGCATGCGAGACACTATCATGTAGCTGCAGCTTGGCCGATTTGCTGTTAATAACTACGACAGTCTCGCTGGTCAGGCCTTGAGCCTCATGAATCGTCAGGACCTTCGAACCTGTTTCTTCTCCCCATCCTTGGCTAATCAGAGATTCTTTTTCTTCTTGTGTGTAAGTTAGGTATTGGATGTTTTTAAGATCCCCGGACATTGGCGTCAGCTTGATGTTTTTTGTAAAAAGGGAATGTATTGCCCTTTTTGAAGAGTATATGCCAGGATATACTTCTCGTAAAGCGTAGGCAACGTCCATGGGACTTCTATAATAAAATCTACAATAGCCCACTATTGGGAAAAGTGGCGTCCGTCACAGCGGACCTTGCCAATTACTGTGAAATTAATGGTCAGATTTATATGTTCGCTGAGCTGCCAAATTACGGATAATAAAAACCCAAATTATTTTGATGTTTTTTTTATTAAAGAAAAATACAGAAAATAATATTTAAGAAGTAATTGATACTGAAGTACAGTTTAATTTGTATGAAAATTTAAAAAACAATTTCTGGGGGCTTTTCCTGTGACGAAACATAACCTTGTGTTACATTTTATGCAATACACGACTGTTTTTTTTTGGCAGAATCTGCAGCGTCCTTCTTCCATGGTCGAAAAGAAATGTCCTGTATCG